>JAOPJM010001291.1:21379160-21390547 GCA_027124095.1 Muusoctopus leioderma
TAGGATAGTGATTAGCTTAGTGAGATGTACCCCCATGCTAAATTTGGAGAAAATCCAAGAGGGTGGGTTACATCATGTTGATGAGTTGACATGGAATGACCCCATGGCGACCCTTACTTTTAGGACATCACTTCCACTTGTGGCAATAGTAGTTAGTTTCGTTTCGTTTGGTGGCCGGTGAATAATTTTTGATTTTAATTTCCTGTGTAGAATTATTATGACTGCGATAATGTGCCGTTTCTTTATTTGAAAGTTTGTATTTTAACTGGGTTTTGGCTGGAGAAGTATTATTGTTATTATTTTTTCCTGTGTAGAGTTATTTCTTGTTGTTAGTCATGATATTCTATTTCCGAAACTCACGGATCATATATGTATACAAACGAACAGAGAGAGAGGGGGGGGGTGAAAGTATAAGGTAAATGAAGTCACGGACAAACGTACTTTTGGTTGAGAGAATACAACAAACTAAAAGAGCTGTGAAAAGTCGTTTAGATAAATGGACCTTGTGAATTATCGGTCTGCCGATGAGTGGCAAACCGGTAATATTATTTTTTTTAATGTAATTATTAAAAGATATAGACATAAGGTGAAAGTGATGTCCTAAAAGCAAGGATCGCCAAAGCCAACCTAGCAATCCTGGACTGTGAGAAGGAAGCAGAGTTCCGGAAGTGATTTTAGAGATTTTAGAGATTTTATGAAGCGAAAACCCTAACTCGGATTCATTTTCTCAAATAAAATCAATTTACTTTATTGTGTACTATAAATACTAGCAAAATTTTTTAAAACTTATATTTAATTACAATAGTGATTTATGTCTATATCTTTTAATGAATACTTTTTTTATAATATTACCAGAATAATGAACATCCGGTTTGCCGCTCATTTATGTAAGCGAGTTCCGGTGTTTCACACAGCTCTTTCATTTAGCTGAATATTCTCAACCTGTAGACGTCATGTAAGTTGGGCTCTTGCTGTATTCTTCACATCCTTAACTTTAGACGAAACAAATTTATATTTTATTTCATAGACATTATAGC
This sequence comes from Muusoctopus leioderma, assembly GCA_027124095.1. NCBI lineage: Eukaryota > Metazoa > Mollusca > Cephalopoda > Octopoda > Octopodidae > Muusoctopus > Muusoctopus leioderma. The sequence continues at coordinate 21,380,198 of JAOPJM010001291.1, forward strand.
AATCACCTTGTCTCTAATTCGGATGTGTGATAAATATAATTGTAAGTTATATTAATTGAACATATATCAGTTAGATTTTATACGTATTTCTGCACCACGTGGAGATGATCACATCTAGCTGTCGCCAGAACGGTGTAGTTTCCGAGAATGAGCATCCTCCTCTCATAACTTTCTCCGCCGTGGCTATTATAATTAGTATTGGTCACTTATTCGTTTTGGCGTGGATTCTTTTTTTTTTATACCTTTTTTATTTTTTTTAAAATCAGAAACGGGTTAATGTTAAGGTATTTACAGCTCCAGTACTTTTTTTGTGCATAGATTTATATATTAAGTGGGGAGAGTGTAAAATTATTTAATTAATTTGAAAAGATATATGTATCGGTAGATGTTACATGCGGTATTAGGAGTCTGTCCATCTTTCTTTTTTATGCTTGTTGCTAGTTTAACGGCTTCGAGCATTTACAGAGTGGGACTCGTGTCGCTCAAGCATTTATTATTAAAATTTGATGTGCTGGTAGTTTTGGACCCTATTTTATATTCTTTTCTTCTTTCCAGCTGACTACTTGAAACTTCAAATAGACGGCAGTCCTATTCTTACGGCTTTTAGCGTATGCGGCAATCGGATACCGCCACTTCTGTAATATCCTCAGTAGTTAGGGTACAACTGAAGTTGTAGTAGTATAGGCTGGAATCTTAGTCGGGGAACGGGTTCTCCAGTGGCAGTTTTACTCGACAACTACCACACACACTCAATATATATGTATTTTACGAGAGTGGTCCATGATCCGATTCCACGCTCAAAAAATTTGGTACAAATTGGGAACACTGTTAGAAACGATTATTTTTGGAGGTGGTCATGGGTGAGTTACTTTGTAGTGATATAGTTGGAGTAATTAAACTGAAAACAAGATAATTTTTGTGTACAGACGAATTAATACGGTATCGTGTATCTGGTCCGCCACGTGGGTTAGACCTTAGTCAGAGGTATTCCAGCCATGGCAATCCTGCCTTTTCCCTTTGTGTATGGAACACAGGAGCAGATTATCGAACGTGCCGGCTGCCATTTCTTGCAAGTCCAGTGGCCACGTAACGGCTCACTAGGTGGAGCTTTAAATCAGAAATTATCGTGATCGCGCAGATGGGTATATTGGCTGTTAGGAACGTTCGGTGTGATGGCAATTTTGCTAGAGTAGTCTTCAGTTGTTCAATGACTGTATGTTAATTGATAAATTATTTTAGGCATGGTTTTATACATTAATTAATGTATAATGTCCGGTACATCGTGTAAATGTTTTATCTTCTATATCATCTGATTGGATGTCATTTTATATTTCAGGAGCTATTAACACCACCGTCAGTTGGTGACGTCGGAATATCCAGGACCGGTGGATGTCAAAAGATTTTTACCTCGTATAAAATGTTTGCAGTTTTCACTGAATATTCGGGTATCATGACCGACGAATCCAGAAACGGTTTACCATAAAGTTGAATCCTCCCACTAACTAACCGATCTTCTGAATTAGTTTGTTGTATTATCGCTCAATTTTTTTATACCCCCCCCCTCCACCTTTATTCCGTAGTTTTTTTCAGGGTGTTATGACTGGCGAATTCCGAAACGATTTACCAAAAAGTTGACGCCTCCCACACGCGACAGTGGGAGGAGTCAACTTCTTGGTAAATCGTTTCGGGATTCGTCGGTCATGATACCTGAATATTTATACAGTATAGTAAAGTTGTGACTTCAGTGTGTACGGGAATAGCACCAGTTTGCTATAGTAGTCGTCTTTGCTGCCGCCGAGGAGTGTGTGTCTATGAAGTGTTCTATTGGTGGGGTTTCCTTTCAGTTTCTAAAGTACTTACACATTACTGGTTCCTCGTAGATATCGAACTGTGATTTATATAGTGGTTAACGTTGTATATAGTACATCAGTTGACCCTGTTCCAACTTGTGTGTACAGACGAATTAAATACGGTATCGTGTATCTGGTCCGCCACATGGCTAAGGGTATATAGGCTGTTCCGTGTGATGGCAATTTTGCTAGAGCAGTTTTCAGTTGTTGAAATGACTGCGTATATTAATTGCTAAATTATATTAGGCAAGGTCTATTGTATGCCCGGCCACAGTCCTTGTTTCTGTACATTGTGTGTTTAAACAATCTATTTTATATATCATCTGATTTAATTTAAAGAGTTCTACCTGAATATTCATACTTCGGTTGAACTGTGTACAAGAATAGCAACAGTTGTGACACTGGTTTTAATTGTTTCATAGTTTTTCATTGCTTGTGTCTCTCTTCTGTTTGAGACATTAGCTCTATTGAGGAATGATGAAACTTACTGGGTTTTCATGAGATGTAACTTCAATGAATTTTCCCAACACTAGACAGTAACTGACCTCAATACTGTTGTTGATTGGTAATTTGTCTCATTACACGTGTTTTGACCGCTGAAATACAGCTTCTCATTGGTATTTATTCTATCGGTCTGAATTCCTTCCACGTATTTTAATTTCCTTTCAGTTTCTAAAGTACTTACACATTACTGGTTGCTCGTATATATTGAACTCTGATTTATATAGTCCTTGTGTAGTACAAGGTTACTTCCTGTTGAAAATTCTCTAAAACCAACTGATTGGACAGAAAATGTATAAAAACGGGTTTTTTTTAGGCTTATGAAATTTACAGGTAAGAAACACAGGTGCTTGAGGTGTTTTCACACGAAAGTAGTTCACTTTCACCATATATATATATATAGTTCAATAATTCATGCCAATTTGATGATGTGGAACTGTGTTCTACAGGATGTTAAGAGTTAATCAGTATTTTACAATGTGATGATACTCACAGACCTGTTCTTAAACTTATGTGGATTCTGCATGTATCTGATTGAGATAGCAGCTTCATTAAATTTGTGTGGCCGGATAGCTTATTTGGGGATTTTAGTCAGCATGTCTATTGAACTTATTGCTTATGGTTCCACTCGAGTTATATTGTGAGGGTTACTTTCTCCTTTCTTGGATGTCTGAATTCCCTTCTGCTATGTGGGTTACTGCATTTTTTTCGTCGTTTTCTCTCTATACTTTCACTGTTGGTGAAAGATTCCACTACTCATTGTTGAAATAACCTTTCTATTGCTGAGAACTATGATGGTGTATTGAACTTTATTGTTCGCGGTTTCTACCTGAGATATGTTCTATGAAGGTCTCCTTCCTTTCTTGGATGTCTGAGTTCTCTATTGCAGCAGTCACTTATTGTTCACCTTAATGGTTTCTTGGATGTCTGAATTCCCTTCCCCTATGTGGGTTACTGCATAGGCTTAGCATTGTTTTCAAGTTCTGTGTAAGATGTCTTATGTATGTCACTAACATTGCTATATATTTCATTATTTTTTTCATCGTTTTCTCTATACTTTCACCACTACTCATTGTTGAAATAACATTTCTATTGCTGATTTCTTGCTGAGAACTATGATGATGTATTGAACTTATTTGTTCGCGGTTTCTACCTGAGATATGTGCCATGAAGGTCTCCTTCCTTTCTTGGATGTCTGAGTTCTCTTTTGCAGCAGTAACTTGTCAATCTTTTATTTGTCCATAACAATGTCGTCCCTCTTTCACACTTTATCAATAAAAGTTTGTCTGGTTGTCACCAACAGATTACTTTCCATTCTTGGATGTCTGCAGTAATCACTTGTCAGTTTCCTTGTAAGATATATTTAGATGACCACAATTGCAGCCTTTTTAAACCATCAGTTAGAACCGTCTCCACATTTGTACCTGAAAGATTAGCACATATGGAACACCTGATGTATTTAATATGACAAAGCTTCTAATGTCTTCGTTGTATTTCTATAGTAACTTACGCTGTTGAGCATCGGAAATATTGTCGGACTGATGGCTGCACTGACATCGTCATGTAGTGTAAATAGAAGATACCTGCTGGGTTGATGGAAAGATATCATGGTAAGACTAGACTAACGGTGTGGTGGGGCTGTGTTATAGGAGAAACTGATGTGGTGATGTTCATTGGAAAAAAGAGTAATTATATGTGGAGTTTTTACAATTCAGTGTCAAATATTCTGCCTAAAGAGTTAGTTTAGCTTTTCAGACATTTAATAGTTTATCTAATTAAATCAGGTTTCCAACATATACTCAAATCTCTTCATTTACGTCCGCTTTCCATGCTAGCATGGGTTGGACAGGTGATTTCAGTCCGAGTTATTTCCTATTTGGAGTCACCACTCCTAGATAGGTCGGCGGCCCTCGTCTCGCTCATACATTTCATTTGGCTTGGTTTCTATGGCTGGATGCTCTTCCTTTTACCAACCACTTTACAGAGTGTACTGGGTGCATTTTATCTTGGTACTAACAACCTCTCTAGTGTTGGTACCACAATAAAATACACCCAGTACAATCTGTAAAGTGGTTGGTGATAGGAAAGGCACCAAGCCAAATGAAACATACAAGTGAGGCGTGGTCCCCCAACTCGTCTAGGAAAGTGGTGACTCCAATTAGAATCATTGCAGGCCGAAATCACCCGTCCAACCCATGCCAGCATGGAAAACGGATGTACAATGGCGATGATGATACCAACACTGTTCAATTGCCAACCAATGATACAGAGTCTAAATGTATCTGATTAGTATAAAACATTTAGTTAGATTTTTTTAAAATTTACTTTTACAATATTAACATTGTGTGTGTGAAGTCATACTAACACTAGCCATGTGTATTCGATTTGTGTTAACACTTGTGAACTGTACTGGGCTAAGGACATGAGTAAACTATAAGCAATGTATTATCTAAGTTTGGGAAAGTTTTTAGTACATTTGAAAGTTAAAAGATGAAGTAATTTAAATTCACATAATTTTGTGATGTTTAGTTCTTGTAACCAACTGAATTTCAATTGTATTTTGGGAGTAATAAGCTGATTCTGCCCTTACACATTTAATTCATTCACAATCTGTTGTGCAGTGTTAAGCAGATGAGGCAAATTTCCAATGTATTGCAAGTAACTTTTTGTACTGGCCCCTATTCCTGACAGACAAAAATGAAATGCCTTCTGTGGATTTTAACTCCCCAAATCAAGAATTGATAATCTAATACCATGCTCCCCTCTCTCTATGACCTGTTCTTATGTAGATTCCAGTTAAACTTTTGACAAGTGTAGACCCTGTTTATTATGAAACATTAGCTATAAATTTAGTGTTTAGTGCAGATTTAGTTTAGCATCTTCTAGTCTACAAGAGCTACTCAGACCTAATTTATAAGTTACTCCTAGTTCTTGCTATCTTCCAGTATCAAAGGTTGACAACTCCACAATGATTCAAAGTATCTATACCAGTGGTCCATGTGCTTGTTGAGTAGACAGACCTTTTCAAAAGCCTGGGGTCCGTGGGAAAATCCAAAATAAAATGGGGCCCTTGGTAGTGAAAAGGTTGGGAACCACTGATCTATACTCTGGTACTCCTCCCAACTCGACTTTTTTATTTTAAATCTGAACAATGAGCTAGTTTACATATGCAGTATTTTAACCATCACAATTATAACTGCATCTCTACTTCACATCCGTTTCTCTACTTCACATCCATTTCTATTGATCAATGTTTGAGATGAAGTTTCTCTGAGAAGCTGACATCTAGATGAATAAAAAGTTAAATAATGAAAGAAGAAAAGAGGCTAAAACGTTTTCCATTGCTAATATTTTACTTACCACAAGTAATTGGAAGCAAAAGAGAGGCATAAAAATCTGTATTTAGTTTTACATTGAATAAAAATTCTATACAAGCCTCCATTTGAAACAGCATTTGATTAAATGTTCAATACATCTGGCTTATTACAAAGACATGCTATCAACTTCAAAATATTTTGTAGCACTTAAAACTAAAATGCATTTTTATTACTGCCCTGTTTTACCAATTGAAATATATATAGTATAGTATATTTCGAGGTTTTCCACAGAGATTGATATATCTATTACATTGAATATCAATAGGGATTTTATTTAAGCATACATTACCAGATTTTTTCTGATTATGCAATAGGCTTAACACATTTTGCCTAATGCTAGGATATCTTGAATTATATAATGGACGTGTTTAGCCCAAGGTTACTGTTGGAAGAAGCAGAGTAGAATTTGGGTAGAAATTGTTTCAGACCTTAATATGCATTTAAAAAAATAGGGACAAGTTGGTAGCTGCTCAGATTCATTTAAAAATTGATAAAATGGAAAGAAAAATGTTAATGAGAGAACAATGGAATAGTCTAGAAAATTTACACTAATGAAACTTACATGTGCACATTATCAATGGAACAGTACAGTGTTAAATAGATATTGTGTGGGCTGTATGTATGACAGCACACTGAAAATATCTTCATCCAGCAGAGAGAACTGCTTGGAGTTGAGATTTCAGGAATCTAGCACAATTAAATAAAACAAAGACAAAGACTGATGACATAGTTCTGGCTGACGGCTGCATTCCATCCTGGCTTTGATAAAATTAACACTGGCTATATTATTCAATCGAATATATATCGCCCTACTAAATTCTTGAAACTAGTACAAAGAAATCAATAATTACAATGCTTATCGAATGGGCATTATTAATTATTACCACTTCAAATCAAAATAAGCATTAGGTCATGAGATTTCAATACTGTAGTTCTGAATTAGGTAATAAATTGGTTGGTAGGATGATTAACCAAACCGTTTTAGTACTAAGAAAATGTGTGCATGTATATATATACAAATAAATATTTGAAGAAAAGATTTATAGGAGTTCTTGATATAATTATAATATTGGAAAAAAATTAAGTTGATAAAATAGGATGGCACAGATGTGATAAAATTTGGTGAGGATCCTAGATCTTAAGTGCTTTCCATGTATTTCTACGATCCTCACCAAATTTTATCAACTCTGTGCCATCCTATTTTATCAATTTTTAATTTTTTCGGATATATATATATACACACACACACACACACACTCTTTAACTCTTAACATCCTGTAAGACCTGGTTCCACATGACACCGCATCATCAAATTGATATGAATTATTGTGCCATATATTTGGTGTGAAAACACCTCAAGAAACTCTGATTCTTACCTATAAATAAGCTGCAAAAAAACTCGTTTTTAAGGAATTTTTGCTCAGTCATTACAGGATGTTAAGAGTTAACTAATAATGTGATGCTGCTTTATAACAGAAGAAAGCAACGCAGTACTGGCATGAGGGAAATAGAAGCTAGTGTGGCAGTAGAATATCCTGAAACAGCAGTCTAAAAGATGACAAATTACAAGGGGAGATAGTGTTCAGCTCGTTTCAGTCTTCATATTGTCATGCTATGGGACATTCCAACATCAAAGGAGCAGAGTGCAATAAAAGTGTTCTGATAAAAAGGGCTGATTAAAATCTGCATGACGTTATGAAAGAACTTCCCTTTTTTTTTTTTCTTTCTTTGGTGTGAAAAAGAGTTCAACATCAGACATAATTTATACCATTTTCTTGCTAAGATTAATAGTTTGCAGTTCTTTTGAATAGAATCTTCTCAGTTTGTCAATTTTCAAATCATTAACACATTTATCTCATTTGGATTTTTTTTCTTCATAATATCACTCATTTATGCCAAATTCCTTACAAGGCAATGTTTCCATTCAACCTGAAAAGTTAGTGAATTGAGAATTTTGCTGCTAGAAGACGAATGATCCTCAATTCATTGAGATAAGGGATGAGGAATTTTGTGATAAATTTTGATTCATTTTGAATATTTTTAGTTTTAATAAAACAATTTTCTTGGGAAAATGAAGAATCATTAAATGATATTTTTTGGTTGACTGGCAAATAATATACAATTAAAATTGAGAAGCAAGCATTAGTTTTAAACTAGACATTTACACAATGAATATTTAGATTAGAAATTTTTTTTGTTTATCTCATCGATATCGAAAACGACCTCTAGAAGAATAAATCGTCAGTGATTTCAGTCATATAGGAAAACAGATATTGTAAGGAAGAAGTCTCTTCCAAAATGAATTCCAGCTAAAACATGACGGAATTACAGGGAAAAAAGTAGGAGAGAAGGTGAGAGATTGCAGTGGAAGTAGTCGAGAAACTATTGCATAAGAAAGAAGAGAATGGGAATAGTCAACAGCAACCGCCACCTTCTGGTTCACCTTCCACTAAATGTAAAGTCTCTTTGGGTCGAGCAAAACCATTTTTCACACCGTCCCAGCCTTCCTCAACTGTAATTTTACCCTCTTCTAACATTTGATATATGTCTCTAGCAACAACTAGAAATGCTTCTTCCACATTAGTTCCAGTTTTGGCAGAAGTCTCTAAAAATCTTAGTCCATGATATTCAGCAAATTGACGTCCTTCTCGGGTTGTCACTTTACGTTCATTATCTTTGTCTGATTTGTGTCCGACAATCAGATAAACAGCCTTATGTGGTTCTATATGCAACTGCGATTCCTTCAACCAATCCTCCAAGTGTTCAAAACTACTACGTTTTGTTATGTCGTAAACTATTAAAGCTCCAACAGAGTTTCGGTAGTAAGATCTGGTTATGGATCTGGAAATAGAAAAGAAGAAATTTGAAAGAAAAGTTGAATGACTTCATTAGGTGTGTATATACATACTAACAAGGAGCAAGACGTGGGCCGCTGACCCGTCTGGGAGAGTGGTGACTCCAATGAGGAAGCAATGTGGGCCAAAATCACCCATCCAACCCATGCCAGCATGGAAAGTGGACGTAAAACGATGATGATGATGAATCAATGAACTATATATATATATATGGTGCAAATGAACTATTTTTATGTGAAAACCAGAAATACCCGTTTCCTTCCCTGTAAATTTCATAAGCTGCAAAAAAATATCCGTTTTTAGGCATTGTCTGCTCAATCATTACAGGATTTAGAAAATTTACAAGATGTTAAAGAGTTAATGTGACTTCATAAATATGTAGAATTTATCCAAACAAAATATATGTTGAATAATTTCAATAATTTTATAGTTATGTGAGCAAGACAATTGTTTAATGTGATTGTTCATAAGCATGTATAATTTATCAATAAAAATATGTTGAATAATTTCAATAACTTGATAGTTATCTTTGATAGAGTTGCCTATGCGTGAATGTGCCCTTAACCTTTTTGTTACCATATTTCTAATAAAGTACATTACCTAGGATTTTCAATTAATTTTTTAAATAATCAAGGATTTGGTAAAATAACTAACTTCTCGTTATTAAGTTGGTGTTTGGAATATAACTTAACAAAAAGTTCTTACATAAAATTATAATGGAAGGTTTAAATTTACATATGAACACTTTAAAATAAATGGTTTTCTATCATAGAACCAGGGGCGGTGTCAGGCAGGTTAGTATCAAAAGGGTTAATACAGAAGTATCATCTACAAGCAACCCTATGCCATACTTGCACAGCTTCACAGAACATAGACTACAAAGACTTTTCTCAATCAAGCCATGACAAATTAAGTAACATATATAACATTGCCCAAAACTACATCCTAAAGACTAGCTTCCCTCAAGTCCTCTTCAGGGAAGCTAGTCTTTAGGATTTAGTTTTGGGCAATGTTATATATGTCCTGATCAGTTAATAATTTTCAACAAAACACAACTGCCACCCATGTTAGGGTACTATCTATATAGCTGGGGTGGTGCTGCTGCTACACACACACAGACACAAACATCTTATGCATCCCAAAATAGGCCATCTGGCTAATTTCCCACCAACGAGAAAGCCTCTACATGGTCGCTTGACGTACTAGAAAGAGCAGCCAAATATCCCTCAAGTTTCACCCAACAGTCTTAAGTAATGACACATTCGATAGTGTCGTCCACAGTACACTATACCTGAAAAATGTTGGGTTGGTCACGGCTGGAATGTATTTAATCGTAGGTCTGCTCGATCAGGTTCTATTTGGGGCTAAACAGTAACATCAACCATCAGGTCACGTACATGCTGTTTCCTTTCTCGCCATTATAATGTCTTCTGCTCCATCAAACTAGCAACCTGTAAGCTATTTCCACTAAAGCCTAACCCACCTTCATCTCCTCCTCTGATCATCTTTACTGTGACTCACCACTCAAAAACCCTACACTAACCTCTTTGTTCAATTAGTCCTTCCCAGAGCCGTAAACCTCTGAAACTCATTCACTGACAAAGGTTTCTCCCACAGGCATCAACATATAGAAATCCAAGCTGAACATTAACTGCATCGACCTCAACAATTTAAAAGGGTCAGTAAAGGTTGTAGCAGTTGTCTCCCTTTGGTTGAGTGAATTATCAGGTGCAGCAAATTGTCTCCCCTTGGGTTGAGAAATCTACC
>JAOPJM010001291.1:21391698-21401819 GCA_027124095.1 Muusoctopus leioderma
ATTTTCGACTCAAAGCCTTACATTCCACACAAAACTCTTAGATTATTAGAAGAGAATTTCTCCTGTTTCTTCTTACACTCGGTGTATAATATATATATATAATATATATTACTGTAAATATAAATATATATAAATCCTTTACTACATAAATGACAGAAACAAAATGGTATTATAGTGAAAGCTGTTTAGTGTTGTAGATTCTAGGAATTCTGGAGATATTCTTACTTAGCAGCGATATACTTCTCTCTAATATCGTTTATCAATACAAAATGACCAAACAAGAAGGAAAACTAAAAGTCTATCTTGTTCGTCTTCCACTGATCACGCTATCGACCGACTTATTATTATTATTATTTTTACTATTATTATTATTATTGATGTCTCGTGTGTTCTGATTGTCTGATAAACATATTTTCGAAGAAATACTTCATTGACGCAATCCGAAAAACATATGGACCAACATCAGACATCAACAACCAGCATCATTTCCTCAAATTTCTTTAAACCGAAAGAAATTCTGTCTCACTCCTCTTATCTGTCTTTTTTTTCTCCTTTCTGTTTGTCGCTGGAATTAATAGAAACAGATAGAGTTGGTGTATGTTTGGCTATTAGTGAGACATGAGTAATACATAGGGTGGAAGGCGTCGGTGAAACAAGTGAGAGACGGAATGCTTAGTTAGATAATTGGAGGGTGAGAGAGAGAGAGAGAGAGATAGAACAAAGAGAGAGGGAATAGGAAGTCATAGAGGAGGGGGAGTAGAGGTGATGACACAGAAGATGTAGATTAGAGAGAGAGAGAGAGTGTGTGTGCGGCGAAGGGTTGGGAGACGATTACAAGGAGAGATGGGAAGGGGTGGAGATAGTTTTTTATGAAACACAGTGTGAGGAGCAACAATGGGAGGGAGTGTAAGGGCTTATAGAGATTATGACACAGGATGTGTAGATTAGATAAAGAGATATAAAGGGAAAAAGACACAATGAGCAGGAGAAGAGTTACAGAAACTGAAACTATATTAGAGAAATATCTGCACATATATATATAGAGAGAGAGGAGTGAAAGTAAAAGGAGGAGATACGGAAACTAGAGAGAGAGAGAGGAGTGAAAGTAAAAGGAGGAGATACGGAAACTAAAGATATATATATAGAGAGAGAGAGGGGTAGATGGAAAGATATCTGTAGACAGAAAGAGAGTGAGAAGTAAATAGGGAGATATCTGTAGAGACAGAAAGAGAGAGAGGAGTGAACGAAGACAGGGGAGATAGAGAGAAGTAAGTAAATGGCAGTGAGTGAGAGCCAGTGAAGCTGCAACCTTACACCGAAGACAGTGGTAGTTGCTCGCTGCCTGTTATTGTTTAAGCTCTCTTCTTTGTAGTATTTTACACTGGAGCTGCATTCTCTCTCTCTCTCTTATATATATACTGAGGGAGGGGCAGTCCCCTAGTTCTGTTCTTAAGTATTGTATATAAGTCAGAATAGTTACGTATGGTTTGTATCTGGCGTTAGTTTGTCTTAGTATATATTTCACCTAAAATACCTTGAACAAAATAATACAGTAATAATAATAATTACACCTTCATTTATTTTGCCGCCAGGGCCCATTCATACAATAACGTGTTACAAAAACATCTGGGGATGTGCATACAAATTTATATAAAAACGAGTGTTGGGGCAAGAAACGTTATACAATATATTAAGACATTAAAAAATGTTTGTTTAATTGTAAAATAAGTAAATGTACACACACACATATATATATATATATATATATATATATATATATATACAGGGTGCACCAAATAGTTGAGAACACAACTTTAGCGGGCCATAAATGGAAGACGACCTTACGTAATGTTACGTGGAATGCGCCAAATTTTAACTTTCTCATTTCTCTTTCAGACGTATCGACAACATCAGCATAACAGATTCCAATCTGACACAGGAAATGAAAAGGCACGCCGTACTTGTGGCTCTAACCGCCATTCACAACGACTCGGAGATGGCCAGCTTCTTGAACGTGGCTAAGTCTTTCGTGTTCAAGGTTAGGAAAGAACTGGAGGTCTCTGGCGGAGACATGTCATCCGTGACCAAAAGAAAGAAACATTTTCAACGGTCAAATGTTGTCAGGATGACTAGTTTGTCCACCAGGTCTAGGACATCATCAACGACAACTCCAGCCAGTCGACGAGGGCCATCGCCGAGCAGCTCAAGGAAGCGGTATTCACTATCAAAGGTGTGGTGCACGAGAACATCAGGTACAAGTCCTGTGTGATGAGGAGAGGGCGAGTGGTCCGATTGAAGCGCTTGCTGAAAAAAAAACTCGAGCACCCCGAGAAACCCGCCATGCCCTGGTTCTTCTCCGATGAGAAGGTGAACAGGAGGAACGACAGGTGGTTCCGCGCAGACCCAACAGGGGTACCCACAGTGATGTACACCAAGTTCCCATCGTCTGTGATGGTCCTGGGGTTCGTGAGCAATGAGAGCCATGTCATGCGTCTCACTTCTTCCCGCAGGGCCTCCAGGTCATTGCCACTCTCTACATCGAGTTGCTGGACACGGTGAGCAATCCTTAGATCGAGGGGTAACCCAAGGAAGGCGATGCGTGTTCCAGCAGGACTCTACTCCCTCCCACATGGTCCTCACGGCCCAGGAGTTGCTGGCTGAGAATTATCACGATCATGTGACCCCCGAAATGTGGCAGCCTAGCTCTCTTGATTTGAACCTCCTGGACTACTACATCTGAGGCGTCGTCGAGAGCGAGACCAAAATGCTGCCATTGTGGATGTGATGGTAAACATGAACAAACACCACATGATCCTGACATGCAGTAGCCTTCGTGGCCGCATCAAGGCTGAGGATGGTTTTATTCAATAACCTGTTTCTTTAATATGTCTAGTTGAACATATGTACCATGTTTTTGAAAATATATATTTTTTCTATGTAATATCTTTGTTTTTCCTTATATTTTATTTTGCTCTCAATTACCTGGCCTACTCCCTCTGTGTGTGTGTTTGTGTTTATATATATATATAAGCAATAATCAATACATATAAGTCCGGGAAGCCTCATAGCTTCTACAAAACTACATATTGGGGAGACAGCTATCTAGCACTCAACAAAATATCGCATAGCAAATATCTCGGGGTGGCGAACAAAATCCACATAGATAGCCAGCATTCATATACAGTTCGTGTAGGTAGTCACACAGACACGAACCCAATGAACAAATACCGCTAGGGCAAAGATAATTATAAAATTTAAAATCAAATTCTCCCTACCCATTTGTCTGTATATATATATAAATATATATACATACTCACATGGATTTGGTCGATCCGAGACTAGAGTTGAAGACATTTGCCCAAGGTGGCACGCAGTGGAATCAAAGCCAGTACAATGTGGTCGCAGAGCGAACCTCTTTACCTGAAAGCGATGCATGTGCCAAAATTGTTTGCAAAATATAATGGGCGACCTACAAAAACATCGAATGGCACATTCTAACGTAGATTTTGCTAGACGGCTTCGATTAATTTCTGAATATTATGTTAGAAGCATATAAGAAATACATTCTTTAAGAATCGATTAAATATGTTGATTCTTTTCACAGTAGTTCACTAAATAAACAAAAAGTCCATTTCACACGAATTCTTATTTCATTAAACAAATGAGAAAAGTTTTCGTAACAAAGTTTTCGATGGTGATGGAAATGGCCGAGAATAATTTACGGCATTCAGTTTCTTATTTCTTTATTTTTTAACTTAGCTACGGCAGCAGGTTATTTTACCTTTTATGCCTATGGGCATTTTATAAAATATATACCAGTAACACAATGGTTCAACTAAGTCAATTTACACACCTTTCCTATATAATTAATTTTGCTTAAGATGCAAAGGAATATATTTTTAATAAATATTAAAAGCTCCAATGTGGGTTGAAACGGGGGCTCACCATAGCGCGTGGATATCACCAGTTTCGGCAGGCCTTCAAAGGTTATGGGCATAACCCCTCCTCCAGACAGAGTGATTTTTAAAGAAAAATGCGTAAATTTAATCGTTTTACTATGCGAGATGAGATGAGATGAGATGAGATGAATTAATTCACCAAGTGTTATTATGGAACCAACACAAGGAAAAAGAAAGCAAGGAAGATCTGCAACGACTTATATTGATGTGCCGGAACACGAAACTCTGATCAGCCACGAAATTCTACCAGCTGCAATGGAAGACAAGGGATCAGTGAAAGCTTATTATCAATGACGCCCGATCAAGATCGATCTGATGATGATGATGATGATGATGATGATGATGATGATGATGATGACTATGATGATGATGATGATGACTATGTGAGTTCAAATATAACCAGTGCGCAATTTGCACTCCATCACTCCAAGGCTGATACAATACTACAGTAAGATACCGAGTCAAATCCAATCGATGGTGCCATCTCTGTTGTAAATATTAGCTCTGTATCAAGAGAAATAAATCGATAGTTCGACAATATCGAACAATCTACTCTGATCCATTTCTAAACAGCTTTTATTCCCTGAACAACCAGTTCTCATCAAAGAACTTTTAAAAACAACCAAATCACTTCTTTCATCAATATTCCACACCAAAGGATTGAAAAACAAAAAATAAAATAAAGGAAGGAAAAGCGTTCCTTGCCGAAGTAATCCTAATTCAGATTTCCTTTTCTTTTTCTGATAACAAAAACTTTAGTTCGTTTAGAATTGGGATATTTTATTTTAGAGAAGTTTTCGGCATTTTTTTTTATCGCTGATCTTCACAATGTCAGCCTCATTACAATTTTCGTTAATTTTCCTTCGTTTCTCAATACTTGCAAAATACCATATTTTACTCGTATCAATAAATAATGATTTATTCTATAGTTTTGAAGAAGAGTCGGATTTGTTGGGATGGTTGGGTAGGTAGGTAGTAAAATAGGAGACTCAAGGAATATATTACAGTTACTGGCATCGATTAAAGTATTTAGCTCTTCTTGTCGTGATCTAGAGACCCACAAATGGTCGACTTGATAGGGTTTGGACTGCTAACCAGTGAAGCAGCGGTTCTAATCAACACTGTAGCTATGGCCAATGCACTAGGTATTTCTCAACTATAAATATAGTTTGACTCGATACAGAACCCTTATTTTCTGGAAGAGAATAATCTATGGAGTTGTGATTCTCATGCCTATTTATTTCTATTAATAATGTAACTGACGGGAAAGTATTTCAGCGAACAAATGAAATTAGTGTGTTGGCTTTGATGGATCTCCGTCGGTTTCGACAATGAGTGTTTCAATAGTTTCGATCTACGGAACGGCCTTCTCATTGAATTAACGTATAAGCGGCTGAGCATTCCACAGACACGTGTACCTTGAACGTAATCCTCAGGCAGAATCACGTGACATAATGTGTGTGACGAGGCTGGACCTTTAAATTACAGGTACAATCCATCTGACGGGCTTCCACACAATTTCCGTATACCCAGATTCACTCACAAAGCTTAAGTCGACCCGAGGCTATGGTAAAGACACTTGTCTAAGATGCCACGCAGTGAGATCGAACCCGGGACCTCGTAATTACGAAGTGAGCTTCTTAACCATTCGGCCATGCTGTGTCCAGTGTTGATTTTATTCACTGTTTATCTACCTTTACTTGTCACTGTTGGTCACAACGACCTTAAAGTATTGATTTCCCGCACAGGTATCACAACTAACTTAAGGACGCCTTTTACAGGTAATATAATTGCTTCCAAATAAACCCCTTGGACTGTAAAAATCCATGCCGAATGTTATACAATCATATAACCATTAGAAGGTACCAGAAACTTTTATATTACGCTCATAAAATGACACGAATCTTAACACTGAAGTAATAAAATGATGTAATGCAAATGAAGTAAAGGGCCAAGATTGTTTTTCAGTCTAGATATAAACCACCCATACTTATAAGAGGAGCCAACAACGGAGCAGCTACGTAGTCTTTTGACCTGCTAGAAATAACAGCCAAATTTCGCTTAAATAACAGCCAAATTTCGCTTAAATAATAGCCAAATTTCGCTTAAATAACAGCCAAATTTCGCTTAAATAACAGCCAAATTTCGCTTAAATAACAGCCAAATTTCGCTTAAATAATAGTCAAATTTCGCTTAAATAATAGCCACATGTTCCTTAAACAACAGCCAAGTTTCCATGAAATAACAATCACATTTCCCTTAAAGACTCTACCGACTTAAAATGATGATATCTAAGACTACACTGAATTATATAATACTGGATACATTGTATCTGCAAAACGAAAGATGGGATGGTCATGGCTGGAATGCCTTTGATCATTGGTCTAGTCTACTTGGGCCAACCTGAGGCTAAACAACAACAAGCGAGATAATGGTATTAATTGATGTCCAATGTTTTTCCAAGAACTTTATTGATGAAAGTAATATCAAATGGTTACAACAAGACATTGAAAGCGGACTAGGGATTCGAAACGATTAGGAATCAGTTTTATTTATTATTCTGCAACGTTCAAATTCTTCAAATTTACATATTTCGATAAATTATATTGTACTAAGTTATCAAGTTTCTGAATTGATACAAGTTTAGTGAAATGGCTTGAAATAGGAATTCAAATTTGTTTCATATCGCGGTTCGCCGGAAGCATTAAACTACTTAACAACGTTGACTACAAAAATGGTAATAATGGTTCATTTTCGACTAAGTAAAAAGAACCTATGCTTTAGGGGAAGGGATTATTGGGATTCTCATGTCTTTTGCAAGAGTTTTAGTGAAGAAAGTGAAGTGGAACAGATTTCAAGCGGAAATCAAAACCGCATATCGTATTCGACATTCGAGGAATTTCTATTTTATCTCACAGCGCTCGCCACTGAAGTTAACTAAAATATTGGTAACTTTTGGTAACAAGGTCTGTGGAATAAAATAAAATCTGGAAAATTGACGTAGTGATCCAGTTGTAATTCCTAGTTGGAGCTACTACCAGTGGCTTTCTTTTACGACACTACATCCATGAGGAAAGCGTGTTCCCTTTATCTTCTCATGGCCCCCTATCCTTAAATATGTGTGCCTTACGCAGCCAATATTGGCTCAATATATGTTTGTAAACTTTTAAAGTTTTCTTTCAAAGAAATGTGAAGAAAAAAAGGAATACATATTTCGACGAAATTGTTGGCTTTCTTTGCAAGTTTGAAAAATCAATAATGTTATTTATTTCTATATATTTTTGATAAAATGAAATAAAATAAATAATAGTTACAGTACATGTCTAGATGTGTGCTGAAATATCTTTTGCTTTCTAATGTACGCCATGATGCGCTGACACACTGGCAGACTGTTTTCGCTATTATTAGGTTATATATTCTTTCCTCAAGACCATCGTCTGTTATTTGTTTCAACATTTCTTTTCAAACATGAGTCGGAACAATAACACAATTTGTTAAGTGTGTTTTGGCTGATAACGATGAAAACTATTAAATAATTGAAAATCAAAAACAATCAAACAATACATTACATTCTACATATATTGCTGTCTATTCGAAGAGACAGCATCCAAGTATTGAACTAAAGCTGTATTCAATTCATTCAACTGATCGACAAAGTAATTTAAAATGGTACCTGTTATCTGTAACGCAGTTCATATTCCAATTTTCTGTCTCTATTGACTTACACCATTTATCTTATTTTACCTTCCAGAGTCGATAATGCATTTACTTTGAGAGGTTGTGAAATAAAATGATGTGATGATAGTAGTAAGCATTGTGTAAAATGATTCTGTCACTTAAGTCCAGACTATTCAAATATCGTGTTATTTAGCTTTGATTTGTCACTATCCAGTAGCTTTCTGTGATTTATTCCAAGCAAAACAATGAGGATAACCTAACATTTCTAAGAAAGTAACAAGGAATTAATTGACATTTTTGAACAGTTCTAGTGAACTCTGGCAGGGAAGTAACTCAATAAATGCTTAGGAGAAATTTATAAGTCGAACATCACCGATATTTCGACATTAAATAGGTAGAATAGTTTGATAAATCGGTATTCTAACAGTGGTCATTCCGCCATTACTGATCTCATACTGACTGTCCTATGGTTTAGGTCATGTAACAGGTAGCCCCTGTTTTAAAAGATTTTAGGGAGATTATTGAAAAAGAGCTGATTGCTATATCGATCAATTCTATGGGAGTGCAGTAATTAGTTGTGAATGTGTATTGGGTTTAATTGCAGAAATAACTGAATTGAGTTAAATCGTAATTTAAGATAAAGTAGGTATTTCGTTCAGCCCACTCAACGAATTAGAATGAAATAAATGTATACTGGAACTTGTTTATCAATGGACAGAAATCTCAAGGGACGTCGATTAGGCTTTTGTCGACATTAATGTCGTAATTAAGTCACACGGTTTAGAGTACTTAATTTCTGCACACGGTTGCTAATATTTATAAAATTGTTGAAGTAGAATGGGCAGCATGTACCATGCTTCTTACATGATGTTACAAATTACTAGTTACTGTATATACAAGTCCTGCTAAAACCCACAAATTTGCTACAAATGCTAGGCTTCATAATCTTTGATGATGTCTCATAGCAGCCTTCGTTATGTCACATTGCTAAACATGCACCTCAAAGACTACACTTCCTCATCAAGAACAGAAAATACTTCATCCCTGATCACATGCTGAACCTCTACAAAGCTAAAGTCTGTGCCACATTAGAATAATGTTTACATATATAGAACAATGCTGCCACTTCACTCACATACATTTTAGAGTGAATTAGGGAAAAAGAAAATGGCATCTGGCTAATTGAGAAAGACGCATTTACCAACACGCTACAAAAATTAACACACAAACATACTATTTGCAACACTCAGTCTCTTAAACTGATATTATAACGGCTTTTGCTATTCTCGGAACTAGCAAGCTGCACACAATCTCCGCCTATTCCCATCTGATGCATATCCCTTTCCTTTTGTCCTCATCTTTACTGTATCCCTTTACCACCCTAAATCCCACACCAAACGCTGTACTCGATCATTCTACCTCACAACTGCAGCTTTCTGGATTGCACGCCCTGTCAACATTCTTCATACAACCATCAACCGGAAAACACTTCAAGTTAGATATTAGCTGCTTCGATATCACCAGCCTGAAACAGCATTTAATGCTCATGAGTGGCTACCCCAACATATGTCTATTAGATAAAATACACGTTTATATACAATTACCACCATATTTTGTGGACATGGAGCATTTATTCCGAAGATGCTATTTCGTTAGATAGTCTCCTTTGTAATATGAAAGTCATTGTGGATTAAACATTGAAGTTTCAATAATATGTTGCAATCGATTGAATCGATTATCGCCTCTCCATCTTTGTGGTGCGTAAGAAGAAAAAAATTCCTTTACACATCAGACGCACGTCAAACGTACTCACACACACACACACACACACACACACACACACACACACACACACACACACACACACACACACATATGTATTCCCCAATACTTACCTACACATGAATCTGACAGCTAATTAGAACAGAAACAGTCTAGTGTATTGGCGTTTAGAAGAAAAATAAGCTACAAAGAAACACACATATAATTACTTCGACTATAGCCAAGTTGTATACTAAGTTAAATGTGAGTTGAAAGACACGAAACTTTGCTGATTGATTTTTAATTAAGGTCGAACTAAGATACCAATACAAAACCTACCATTAATCAAATTCTTCAGACCGTGTGAAAATATAACACAATTATTTTTTTCTTCGAAAATCTTATCTATTATTATAATCATTATAATTATTACTATTATTTTTTTTGTTCTTGTTCTTGTTTTTCTTATTATTATTATTATATTATTTCCTTATCGAAGACGTCTCATGAAATTTCACTTTATCTTAAGTATTTATTTATTTTTTAAATTATTTAAGTAATTAATGACAAATGACATTCAGTTTATTACTTGTCTTTAAGGTGTGTTAACGTCTTGAAAATACGGTTTCACTTACAGACTGGTTAGCGTACTACTACTACTACTACTACTACTACTACTACTACTACTACTACTACTACTACTACTACTACTACTACTACTAC
>JAOPJM010001291.1:21406011-21416970 GCA_027124095.1 Muusoctopus leioderma
GGGTGCATTTTATCGTGACACCGACACTAGAAAGGTTGTCATGCCATGCCTATGGCACAACTAAAGAGCCCTCTCTATATATATGTATGACAGGCTTCTCTCTCAGTTTCTGTCTACCAATTTCATTCAGAAGGCATTGGGTAAACCAGAGGCTATAGTAGAAGACACTTGCTCAAGGTGCCACGTAGTAAGATAGATCCCCAAACCATATAGTTACAAAGCGAACTTCTTAACCACACAGCCATGCTTGGGCCTATACCTATTTCATACAGCTGGTTTTCTGCTTTATTTAACTATTTCTTGTTTGCATTAAAAAATTACATTCTCAAACTATCAAAATTATTTTACAGCATTCATAGCTGAAAAATATATGGGAATTTCGACAAAATTGAAGCATTGGAAAGTTTAATAGTGAATGTCCGAAAAGTCTTCTTTGGGTACAAGGGATCAGTGGGTAGACAGTTTATACTGTCATTCAGGCTAACGGAGTTGTAAGAGGAAATAAGTGAGGACTGACACATATTTCTAATGAAATACACTGCTTATGATTTTCAATTAATTTTTAAAATAATAAAAAATTTGGAGGGATTTAGTAAAATAATTAACTTTCTTGTTACAAAGTTGGTGTTTGGAACAGCAAAAGGTTTAAAACATGCAAAGTTTGATGTATCAAAGTATATTTATGTTTAAAATATATAGTTGCATCATTTTTGATGTGGAATAATGAAGTACCTAAAGATGCCATTCTGTTTCATTACACAGTAGACTATATTATATTAGCTCGACTTGGTAAAACTGGAAATGAGGTGGACAAGAAAATAAAAGAACAGCAGTGTCTTGCTGTAATGGATGGAGAACCCAAATTTAAATATATAAAATCAATCAATTTCAGTTAGTCTTTATAATAGAATTTATTAGCATGATAATTTTTCCTGACAAGAAAATAATTAAGACTTGCTATAATTCATTGTAATTAATTATATTATTGAATCAGTCGAATTTTATGAAAGATACATTTACGTAAAACATACCAAAACTGAATTCTAAAAGAAATATATCAGAGATAATTAAAACTAGATATCATTAATTAAGAAAATATAAAAAAAACTCCCATCAAATCAAAGTTTTATTTAGTTTCGCATCACTTTTAACCCTTTCGTTACCATATTTCTAATGAAATATACTGCCTATGGTTTTCAATTAATTTTGAAAATAATCAAGAATTTGGAGGGATTTAGTAAAATAACTGTCTTGCTAGTTGGTGTTTGGACTTAAAAAATTCTTACATAAAATTATAATTGAAGGTCTAAATCTAAATATGAACACGTGAAAATAAATAGTTATTATAATAGAAACAGGGGCGGCTTCAGGCGGGTTAAATAAGAAAATATTTTAAAAACTCCCATCAAATCAAGGTTTTATTTAGTTTTGCATCACTTTTAACAGGTGGTGGTGGATAGCAGATCAAATTATTGTGCAAGTTGTTTTATTCTTTTCTGATTGGTTTTGTTATTGTAGTTTAATAGTGCGTAATACTCATCATCATTTTATGTTTGCTTTCCCATGTTTGGATGGGTCCTCTCCAGTGTCTCAGGATCCTTTGTCATCTCCTTCCTGAGATCTGCGTCCATCACCCCTGCCCATGTCTTCCTCTTCCACGCCTTCCCTCAACTTGGATCACCTGTATGCATTATATGTCCATACCAGCGCAATCTTCTCCCTTGAACACTACATATAATTCCTCTTACACCCAGTTTCTCTCAACTCATCTGTGCCTCCATCGAAAATGCAGTTTGGTTTTATGCCTGGTCAGGGTACCACTGATGCCCTCTTCCAAGAGTTCTGGGCTAAAAATAAGCCACTCTATCTAGCATTCGTTGATGTGGAGAAGGCCTTTGACAGGGTAGCATGCTCGATAGTCTGTATAGTGCAGAAGAAGCAAAAAAACACACAAAAATAACAAAACAAAAAGAGCATGTGATGAAATATGGTAGCTTTATTCAGACACTGATTCTGTAATAAAATAGAACCATTGCAAAGCAACTGTACAATAAAATATGTCAGAAGTTTGTGACAGTATTAACAGGTTTCAGACCAGCTCACTTAAGAATGAGAATAGTTAATACAGAACAAGGCAATCCATTTTCCATGCCACTAGGAATACTGCTGCCCTAAATATCAAACATATTCTTTTACAAAAAAAAAAAAAAAAAAAAAAAAAAAATTGAATAGCAGAAATACAAAATGAAACAAGTTGCTGGGAACCATGGAAGGGGCAAAGATTACATGGAAAAAAAAAAAGAGAAAAGTTATTTTAAATAATGAAATTCAAAAAAGCTTAAAATATCAACGGAATAAAAAAAGTGCTGTCTATAGGATTCAATGTTCATCTTTATATCCAGCTGTCATGTTGGACCACTGAAAGCTGTTGATTAGAAAAATAATTATCACTTCAATTGCCAAAGAAAAGATAATTTTAAAACAAAAAAATAAAACCCCATGATATAGATCACTGGGGAATGTAATAATGACACTACAGCTGAAAAGCAGAGCATTCTCACAACAGCCCTCACATTTAATGTTAATGAATATAAAAAATTATAATAATAATAATAATAATTAATGAATATTCACAATTAAAATTACCGGTAGCATTAGGGTGGAGGCAGCAACTAATATTTTGTAGGTTTTATAATATTTGCTCTAATCATAAAATGGAAATATTCCTTTTAGCTAGCTTTCTCTAATAATTAAAAAATCCGACTGACTTTATCTAGTATAATAATCTTTTCAGCTTTTCTTAGATTTTAATTGCTCTAATGGAAAAGTTCCTACTTAAACCTATAGAATAAGGTATAGTAATAAAAATTACCTCCTAGAAAGCTTAAAAAAAAACCAACCCTATTTAAATAAACAAAATAAATATATGAGCAAGAATAAAAGTATAATAAATAAGTAGAGTCAACAGGTGGAAGAATATTTAGATTACCAGTTCATCTGTACCAGTACTTTATTAAGTAAATAATTCTTTACGATATGTTCAAGGCAGCAAACAAATAAGATCACTATTTTAAGTAATAGTAGTAGTAGTAGTAATATCAGCAGCAACAGCATGGATAGTGGTGGTATAATTAAGATGTAACACAGACTGTAAAATGCTGTCACATTCTACCAAAAGTTCAAATAACTATTCTGTAGGAATATGAAATGTTCCAGAACTGGATTCATTGCCTGAAGTGGCAGGATTGGTTTTGGCCTTGTTCAGAGACTGTAATGCTTTCTCTCTTAATAACTGTTCCAGTTTCTCTTGCTCTGCAGCACTATCAGAACCAGCCTGAAAAAACAAAGCCAGCATTTAAGAGTTTTTTTTTATTTTTTTAAAACCAATAAACAACAACACCATATATTGACTATAGTAGTTAAATCACAACCATTAACATAACTAAACACTATGATATAAACAGTCTCACTCCTGGCACCATGTTATTCAGGTCAGTGAGAGCTTTTGTGACTTTAAGCCACAAACCTAGAAACAACACATGAAGATGGAATGGTCAACCCAATTACCATAGCAGAGGAGACTGAAATACACAGTATATTGAGAACTACGTAGTATATAACTGGGTTCCTAACATGTTACACAGAGTTAAGAAACACAGATATAAGCCATGTTTAGCTCATAGTTAATCACACTGCCATTGGTACCAAGTTATATTGATTTTTACAATATCAACAGCCCGCCTACAGATATTCCCTCTTAAATACAGAGAATGGCCATTTTCATGTCACTGTGCCTTGGGGTCCTGACTAATTCATAATTCAAACTATATGACTTTAGCTTCTCCAATTGATTATGTAGCTATAAATAGGTTAAAGAGAACAAGATCCTTAAACTCTAAATTCATTGCTGAACCTGACCCCCTTTATACTTATGAAAAGCTCTCACAATATTCTCATCTATATCTATCACTCACTCCCTAACATTCTTCCTATCTATCATGAATCTACTCCTCTTCTATCATTTCTCTCACCCTGGCCCCTTCTATTACTCACTTACTCTCTCCTCTAGCCCTCTTCTATCACTCCCTCTTTTGCACTGGTTCTCATTCATTACTCTATCTTTTATCACGCCACCTATGTGATGAGAGATGTACGGTGGCGTGATAGAAAATGTGCATTTTTACACAACAGTTGTGTGGAAAAGAAAGCAACCAACGGAAACAACACAGGGAAGAGGAGACACATTTTTAGTTTTGTCGGGGATGAGACAACTTCTCTGGTACTGGTGAACAAACGAACAACAGAGACATAGTAGCATAGAGAAAACTCTTTAAGACTTGCCAGGGGGAAAAACAACCTCTCTAGTGTTGGTGCCACGTTAAAATGCACCCAGTACACTCTGTAAAGTGGTTGGTGATAGGAAGGGCATCCAGCCATAGAAAGCATGCCAAAAATCGAACATGAGTGAAACATGATCCCCATGTAGTATATCCAAATGAGAACCGACACGCCCACATTCCATCCATGCCAGTATGGAAAAGTGGATATAAAATGATGATGATTTGGCTTTCTCATTGAGTAAATGACAATGTGAAAACTATTGAATGTCTCTCTCTACCAAGAACTCTACTCACAGCTTCCTCAGCAGAAATCTGGTATCTGTGGTAACACTAATCTGATTCACCAGTCTTAGTCTACTGTTGTTATTCATCTGCCAAAGTACATCAACATAACTATGACTAGTGATCACCAAGATGACATATCTCTCTACATGTGACTAGAGCTACAATTTACCAACCATTAGTTAAATAGTCAGCACTTTATTATTTACTGCTGAAGAACTTCATGTGCCGTTCCAAGTTTTCATCCTACACAAACACTGAGCTTTCTGGAAATATACTTTTTCAACATCTTCACAATTGCTAACTTATAATTATGAATACATTACAGATAAGATGATAACTGGTCACTGATACCACCTATAGCATTTGGGGTATCCAATGTAATTAAATTAAGTCTGTGCAAAGCCATATATATCCTATACATAGATATGGTCCCTGACAGAGCTATAAAACCATGATACTACAACTACTACAGATTGAATTTGGCCAATAAAAAAAAATACATCAATTCATATGGCACATACACACACACACACACACACAGAAAGAAAGGTAAACAAGGTAGGTCATTTATTGATACTAATAACCTCCCCATTGATTTATGTCTGTTCTTATCAGTTCAAATTGGAACTTCTATCAAACTATTTGTGTTGTTGACAACTTATACCTAATGTGACAGCATGACAGTAAAGACGGCTATCATGTCAACTTGACAGTAATATAGGGTGATTCAGAAGTCCCTTTAGCATTTAAATTATAAATTTTTAATCTTTTATTTAGTTTCAATTTTGTTTTTATATAGATTTTAGACAACTTTGAATAGAGCTGCAGGAGATAGAGAGCACCTTTGAAGCCTGCCACATTGAACTGTGTGGATTTTGTTGAAAATGAATAGTAATAAATGGCTGTTTCATTGAGACTGTTTGGCTTTCCAGACCTAGACAGGTCTTAAACTGAGCCTGTAGCTTTAAATCGCTTGAAAGTTTCGCGAATGGTGACATGGCTAGGAGGGTTTACATTTATTTCTTGTTTCAGCGTTATATTGTGCCATTTTTAGGACAATAAATATTCTCTCATCTTTTGATAATGAAATTTTTCTAAAATATATATCAAAAGATATTCACAACAGAATAAGACAGTATTAAAAATAAACAAAATTGTAAGAAAATAAAAAATAAAATTTTTTATATATCGTTTAAATGCTAAAGGGAATTCTAAATCATCCTGTATATCAATAGTATGAAGCAAATAGTTTTTGCTTTGTCCAAAAAGATTTTTGTGACAGAAAAGATACACATTGAAATGCATTGACAGTGAATCCCTAAGAAAAACAGCAAGCTTTCATCGCTGGTAATATTATTGCCAGCAAAACTTCATCTTCCTATACATGTAGGAGTTTAAAATATTTTATTCGCAAGGGTAGAATACAACCAGATCAGATTTAAGAAAAATATGCCTGAAATATTATTTGGTTTAATATGAAGATGTTGGTGCCTTTTTTCTCTTTCTTTCCCATTTTACTTCCGTTTTTCCATGCTGGTATGGGTTGAACAAGTCTGCAAATTCAAACATTTGCATGAGTTCTTGTAGTAGGTGTATTATGGTAGCATGTACATCTCATTAAAGCTAATTAGTTGAAAACTAAATTGTTAAAGGTAGCAGAAAATAAACTGTGAAAGCTGTACTTGTTATGGCATTGTATATAATCATATTCATTTGGGTAGAAGAGATAGAATGATATTTTCAATATAGTATATATAACTACAAGATAAACTTCAACTGAGATTGAAGTAATATATAATTCACTTCAATTGTTCTAGAAACAAAAGAACTTCAAGCCAAACAAACTTAAGATAAAATTTACAGAACCAACAAATCTGTTTATAAAATTATCATCCTACAAAGTTATGGATTTATAAGATGTGTTCCAGAAATATACACACACACACACACACACATAGTGTAAAGAAATATTTCTCAAAGATTTCCCTGTAAACTAAACTTCCAAGAAATAAGGGAAGGAGGGGGGATATGGAAAAGAATGTATGAAAAAGGCTACTAATGTGAAATCTGTTAATCTTATAGATGTACATGAATTCAACATTACACATGCTACTTAATACTCATTCGTTAAGTCAAAAGTTTAACAACAAATAGTCCAATCACAAGTGTTTAGGATAAATTTACATTGTCAACAACGAACCTCTTCTTCCTCTTTGCCCTTCTTGTGCTTATGTTTCTTATGTTTCTTGTGCTTCTTCTTCTTCTTCTTCTTTTTCTTTTTCTTTGATGCAGCATCACTGTCAGATCCCTAAAGAGAAAGACATACATACACCATTATCATCATTTCGTTTTTACATCTGTTTTCCCATGCGGACATGGGTTAGACAAGTTTGTTTTGGACCAGTATTCTACAGCCGGATATCCTTCCGGTCGCTAATGCTTACTTATTTTTTAAGTAAGATAATTTTTTCCACTGAACTTGTCGAACTGCAAGGCTGCTCGCCTAAATTTTTACAATTTAAACAAAGCACACAAGTAGCTGAGCGATCTCAACAGTGAAAACAAACGCACACACACACATATATACAACAGGCCTCTGTCCAGTTTCCGTCTACCAAGGTGCAGAAGTTCGCTTCGCAACCACGCAATTTCAGGTTCAGTCCCACTGTGTGGCACCATGGGCAAGTATCTTCTACTATAGCCTCAGGCCGACCAATGCCTTGTGAGTAGAGTTGGTAGACAGACACTGTAAGAAGCCTGTCATATATATATATATATATGTATGCGCGAGTGCGTGCGTGCTTGTCACCGCTGAACATTTATTGGTCGGCCGATGAGTTTGTTTATGTCTCTAAACAAAATGTCCGGCCATTCGGTAGTTCAGTGGTAGGATTTCCATACTTAAATCAGTATGGTTGGTGACAGGAAGGGCATCCAACCGTAAAATGCTGCCTCGAGAAATCTCCATCCAACCCATGCTAGCATGGAAACACGGACGTAAAACGACGATGACGAATTCCACACACAGGGCAAATAGAATATCTATTTTTGGACACATTATAAATATAAAACACGTAAAAGTCATGATTCTAATTGTTTCTTAATCTTAGGAAGTTGACAATCCCCTCCCCCAGTAATTTATCAGAACAGTAGAAATGTGATAGGTCTTACATACCTCAGAAGATGAAGATTTCTTCTTCTTTTTCTTTTTCTCAGCTGACTCTGTTTTTAGCTTTTTCTTTGGAGATTCAGAAGAATCTTGGAACAATGTGTCGTCCGGATACACCTTTTCAATAGAAGGATGGTTTGTGTCAACAGAAATAATTTCTGGAGGTAATGATAAGTTTGAAGAAAGTGGTCTTGACTTATAGGAATCTTGACTAATTAATCTTTGTTGATCTTTAGGTAAATTTTTAGTCTTTTTAGGAGAATCCCTCAGCTTGCTCGACTCAACATCGTCACGAGCTTTTTTAGCTGGAGGTGACGATGACTTTTTCCTTCTGGACAGAACTGGAGAGGGGCTACGACTCATTGATATACTCCGAGACAACGACCGTTTCTTGGGGAGTTTCAAAGAAGTGTTCACTTTTTCTGGAGATGCAGATATGTCCCGAGCTTTCCTTTGGTGTGATGCCACAGGAGACAGATTCTCTGCTGAGTGTTGATGTACTGTTACAGTTTTACTTGTTCTTTGACGAAGGGAAGGTGACACAGATTGCCGGAAACGTTCAGGTGATGGAGATGCAGAACCTGACATTGAAGAAGACTTTTGCTTCAGATAAGACTGATGCTGTGTTGTTGGAATCGGTCGCCTTGACGACATTACAGGTATCTGAGGTGAAGCATCATGGCGAACGGGAGATTCTGATTCACTACGATCTCTCTTAGCGGATCCAGGCAAGACCTTTTTCACCACTCTCGGTGGTGATTCTGATGAAGAGTTGTCACCATGGATTACTTTTCGTGGAGGAGAAGGAGACCGAGATTTCGAGATGTTTCTTCTCTGACGTACTGGCGGAAGTGGTGAATGTGACGGTGATCTCTTCATTCTGGGAGGGGACCTAGTATAAGGTGAGTGCTGCCTCATCTGACGAGGAGGGGAATCTGGTGTAATCTTTCTTTGTCTTCGCCGCATTTGGTTAGGTGAAGGAATGTTTCGGTGTCTTGGCGATGGAGATCTAGAAATATCTCTAGGGCGATTAGAGCGTGGTCGCTCTCTAGCACGCATTGGTGAGTGAGGTGGACTTCTATAGGAACAATGAAATACAGATTAATGACTAGAATAGACATTCTTTATTTTAATCGAAATCTAACATTCTAAAAATAAATGAAATCGTAATAGTACTCACACATACAACATATAAAACACTGAAACATTCTTACTTTATATGAAATAATGTCACTCAGTAATCAGAATATGAGTATAGGTAATAGTTTGGAATAATAATAATTACTAATTATATTATTATAATACTACATTATTAATAAGGCATTTTAACCCTTTCGTTAATATATTTCTAAGGAAAGACACTGCTTGTGTTTCAATTAATTTCGAAAATAAAGAAGGGGGGGGGGGAGGAAATAAAATAACTACATTTTTCATTTACATAAAATTATGATAGAATGTTTTAATATAAATATGAACATTTTAAAAAGGGCAGTTTTCTATAGAACCAGGTGGTTTCAAGTGGGTTGGTATCAAAAGGGTTAAATTGAAATGAAATTTATTTAATAAAACCCATCATGTCAAATTTTATATTTTACAACTAGAAAAATAAATATGAAATATTACTGAGCTGACCTTTTAAGCCTGGGAGATGTATAGCGGGGAGGTGATCTGCGATATCTTTGTTGAGGAGACCAGCCTCTCGGTGCATAGGGGTAACTGAAAAGTAAAGAAAATATTTTATTCAAACAAAATATAAAAAGGGGAAAGCAATGACAATTCACATACATCTGTTTTCCTTGCTGGCATTGGGTTGGATGGGTGATTTTGGCCCGCATCTATTGTGAATGGAGTCACCACTCTCCCAGGCGGGTCGGGGAACCACCACGCCTCACACATGTTTCATATATTTTGCACAGCCCAACCCATGCCAGCATGGAAAGCGGACGTAAAACGACGATGATGATGATGGTGGTTCTCCTTGTGAGTACAAGTTAGGCAGTATGGTGTATTCGGAAGCATCTTTTGAAATTGGCTTTTACAGCTGGAGGGGTTCTAGGACAACTGACCCTGGTTAATTTTCCTCCCGAATAATTTCCCCAATTAAGAGAAAATTAAGAAAAATCACAACTATGGGGGTGCAAATAAATACTAATAAAACTAATTAGGGTTTTATTATCATGTTTTATCTGCTATCCAATGATAAGATTTATTTTCTTATATCACTATAATTATACCACTAAAATTGCAAATTGCGGGCTATACACAAATACAATAATGAATAACTACAATAACTAACAACTGCAAATTGTCCAGGAGCAGCTGGAGGGACTTGTTAATACAATCATGTAACTGAACATAGAAATAGGGTAACAGTCACACAACCTGTTCAACCATTAAATTATAGCACTTCTAATAGCAGTATTGTTTTGCACACCCTTCAACTTTCCTTGCTTGCTTCCCCCTGCCTGGCTTACAAATCTACTTCATGGCTAAGAGATGAGCAATTAAAACAGCATGCAAATGCCTCCATCCTTGCTAGCATGGAATGGGTGTGAAGAAGTTAGAAAGAAAAGAAAGGCAACAATGAAAAACAATACTTACGGTGACCGACGCATAGAATATGGAGAAGGTCTCCTCCTGATTCGTCGTGATCCAGCATCACGAATAAGGTCTCTCCTACCATATCTGTCTCTGGGCCGTGGCGACGGGTAACGGCGATTTCGTATTGGTGATTCCGATCTCTTGTCTCTTCTATCTCGAGATTCTTCTAGAACAATAAGTCAGTTTGTAATTAAAAAGAAGTTTTACAAAAGAAAACAAAAAAAAAATCCCAAGGGTAACCAGCATATGAAAGTTGTTCTAATCTGAGAATTGAACAACTCCGGGGAAGAATAAAACAGCTGCAGAGTAATAGCTAGCAGGAATTAGGCAAATAGACAGGTGACAAGAGTTAGCATGTTACCTACTTAGCCAGTGTCTAACAATAAAACACACTTATTCAATGAGCGGAATCAGACAGAGCCGTAATATCATCATCGCTTTTTACATCCGTTTTTCCATGCTAGCATGGGCTGGATGGAGATTTTCCTGAGGCAGCATTTTACGGTCGGATGCTCTTCCTGTCACCAACCATACTGATTCAGTATGGGAATCACAACACTGAAT
>JAOPJM010001291.1:21417070-21428707 GCA_027124095.1 Muusoctopus leioderma
GACGGGCTTCTACAGTTTCCGTCTACCAAATCCACTCACAAGGCATTGGTCGGCCCGAGGCTATAGTAGAAGACACTACCCAAGGTGCCACGCAGTGAGACTGAGCCTGAAACCATGTGGTTGCGAAGCGAACTCCTTAACCACACAGCCATGCCTGCGCCTTATATTGACATTAAATAACTTAATGTCAATACTTTTGCACACCAACACTTATTGTTTAATAAATATATGAATCTTCTTCATAGCTTTATTCTTGTTGGAAAATTAGTAAAAAATCTTTACTTTTGAAACAGTTCAAATAAATTTGACCAGAATCTTGCAATCACTAACTAATGACAATATTCTAAATCTCTTTAACTGATGTATTTCCAACAGAAAACAACGACATGGTGATAATACAAGTGAAAATATTTCCTCTGTTAAAGTCTTGGCATTACAGTTACGTATACAATAATCATGTTTCTGTATTTAAACTTGTATTATTCTACATTCTGGCAAGGATTGAAGTTACATAAGTTATTGGAGAGGTAGATGTCTGGTTACCCGTCATGAAACCAAACACTTAACTATGTCATGGGAAAGTTGGCAGATACAAGTGGAATTATCCATCTTACTTAATCACATAAAGCTTAAGATGTGACATGAATAATTTCATATACCCAATAAATGGTTTGCATTTAAGAAAATTGTATGGTTAGTGACAGGAAGGACATCCAACCGTAAAATACTGCCTCAAGAAATCTCTGCCCAATCCATGCTAGCATGGAAACACGGACGTAAAACAATGATGATGATGATGAATAATGATTATACCAGGCATAAGGATTTGATTTTCATTCAAATCTAATACTTTAAGTCAAAACACCACTTCTATGTCTCACACATTCTTCCTCCTGTACATCAATGACCTACTTGCATCACCTCTAACAACGTCCACCCACACACAGATGATACCACCCTCCACTCCTTAACTTTCCGCACACAAGCATCATCCATATGCAACCTAGATATCTCACATCAACTCTGCACTGTTTCTATAAACACAGACTTATGACATTTTCCAATGGGGTCATTTCAATCTTACGATCTCATATCCACAACAGAGCAAAGACTAACCTTCCACCCCAGAAGTTGCTAACTCTCTACAAGGTTTTAACTGAGACCCACAATGGATCACATCAGAGATACTGCTGCATACGAATATCCTTGTCCGCATTCAGAAAAAAGGCACCCAACTGAATGGAATGGAGTCGCTCCCAACTTCTGGTCCCATAATGTGTGGTCTTCGCTCCCCACAGCCAGCTGGTGTCATCCCACAGCTACTCAGGATCAGCTGACAAACTAATATCTCTTCCTCACATCACCCATATTCTATCTGCCCTCCAAGGCCCAATTCTTCACCCCAGAATGTCAGCCTTCTGGAAATCTCTCCCTGCCCATGTTTTTCCTGCAATCATTGACTTGCAGTCGTTCAAGAAGAACAACCACATCGACCGCCTCTCTTGGAGGGCCCGTGAAGGGCATTGGGCATAGCCCCTTCCTCTAAACCATTAAAAAAAAATAAAATAAAAAGTTAATTGATTTGAGGTCAGACAAGGTTTGCTGAAGAATGAAAGCAAAAGTGATAAATTAACTAATCATTAGAACGAGAAAAATTTGCATAGACAAGGTTTGCTGAAGAATGAAAGCAAAAGTGATAAATTAACTAATCATTAGAACGAGAAAAATTTGCATAAAAAACAACAAAAAAACAATTACTAGAAAAAGGTACAAAAAAAATTGTAATGTGAATATCAAAATTAAGAAATTTTATTTAAAAAGAAATAATTACTGTGAGCTGGTTCTTCATCCTCAGAAGAAGAAGAGGTTGAACTTTCAACGGTGTCTTCATGAGTCCTATAATGGCGTCGCTGTTGTATACCTAATTTTACAGGAGAAGCAGCCTTTGCAGATTCATGGTTATGACCAGGCTTATTATCCTATGAATAGACAATATGTTGTAATGTACAAACACTTAAACATATCAACCAAGCTATAAAGTGAAGAGAGAGAGATAGATAGCAAGGGTGAGACAGAAAAAAAAAAAATACCTATCCAATATATACCGTAAAATTCAAATGAGATATATAATGGCTGCTGTCAAACTGGTCTCTTTGCAGTCAAATAAAAAATTGTGCCCCCCATTTTATAAAGGTAAATTTAAAATATATTTTGTTCGTAAAATTGTATAAAGATTTATACATGGAAAAATGTTGAAACAAAAGAGTTAAAGATAAGACAAGACATTCAAGATCCTTACATAAAAAAATACATTAAGAAAATGAGGATTATTTCATGAAGACAAACAATGCTAAAATTAAAATATTAAAACCTAAACAAATATATATATATATATAGTGAAGCTGAAAAACAAAAGAAAAATCAATAATTGTATTTAACGTATAGTTTTTCACAATGGAAAGTCAGGGAACCAATATTTTACATAAAATGCTTAAAGCATTTATAGTCAATGATTTGCTGATAATATATAATAAAAATTTCCTTATTACTGAATTAAAAATCTCATCTTTGAAGATGTGTAATTTTAAACAATAATGTTCAGTATATTTTCCATACCGAAAAGTTAGTAATGCCACTATTGCATAAATACATGTATAATTTTTGATTATTTATATCATCCTAAAAATATTTAATTTTCTCTTTACAAACTATACCATTAACATAAAAATTGTAATTAAATTTCAAAATTTCATATATTTTGGTATATAAATAAAAAAATAAAAAATCGAGCTATGCTCAAACTGAAACATTCTCTGCTTTCTTAGACAATATAACATTATTTTACACAACTTAAATAAAAAAAAAACAGATTGCCAGGGACAAGCAAAAAAACACACAAAAAAACAAAAACAATTGTGGGAAAATATTTGGTACAAAGAATTTGTAGGAAAAAATGTTATAAAGAAAAGGCTATTTCTGGTAGTTACAAGAATAATTCCAATTTTTTTTTATCTCGACAGTGTGGTCATACTAATCAAATCACAGCATCTTGGTTCTTTTTAAATACATATCTTTGACACAATTTTAATACAGTATGACCATTAGTTATATTGCTTCTAGCATAGTAGATTCTTGTCAATTGGAATAAGTGGCCAACCATTATTACATGTAACAGATTCAAAGCTGGATCAATATCACTTGCAGAGAAATTCTTCTGAGTTCTGTGAATCGCCAACGAAGATAATGGGACTGACAAAGAAAAAGTTATACAATGCTAAAAATGAAAAATATTTTTTTTTTATTTTAAATTAAGAATATGATAGGTTACAACATAAACAATATTCATCATCATTTATCATGGAAACTCTGTAAAGTACTAGCATTGTGAGTTTAACACACTTTCAGGTTTTCAAAGACATCATAATTATATATGCTGGAAAGTTCACATGCAAACACAAAGTATTTCATTGATATAATCCAACATTCTTTATATAAGAAAAATTGTTTATCAATTAAATATCACAATACAGTAAATAAACATGAAATAGGTATGCTTAGTCAATCTGATCACCATTGTAGACCACATAGTTATGAGCAATTATAGATGTGTATCTAGAGTTGTACTGCTTGCTGTAGCAATGTGGCTGACTTAAGAAGCAGTCCCTGTTACTGTATCTATAACTGATACAGTAACATTATTGAGCACTGCTTGCTCTTTATATTTGCGTAAGGTCTTGAGTTCTTGCTCCGTTTCACATTGTTTCTTTTGCAGCTCATGCCCCCCATTATATCTTAGCAATTTTACGTCCAGCTTGCACATTGTCCTTTGTAGTCTATAAATGTGACAAACCTGCATATAGTATATATACTATGTGTGTGTGTGTGTGTGTGTGTACGTATCACCCATTACCCGAGCATTTCCAGGTCAAAAATATGCTTCAGAAGTACTGAAGGACTCCAGATTGGATATCTTGTGTATGTTGGTGGTGGTGGGTGGGGGGTGATGGAGGGAGAGACAAAATATGTAGTGTGATTAAGGAATGCAACAAGGTCTCTTTACAGGATGAGTAAAGTAATTATTATTATTTTGGTTGACGAAAGGAGAATATGTTGACCAAATTTGGCCAGAAACTTTGAATTAGTGAGAATTGTTTATTGTTCTTTTTATGATGTTCACTAATTATCAATTTATATCTCAATATCTACTCTAAAATAAACATGATAAAAAAAAATTATTCAATTCAAATATAATATGCCTCAGGCCATAACATTTGTGTGTGCAGACTAAATTGAAACTTCCACTCACTAGAACTGAAAGCAAAAGGGATAAAATTTGAAGTTAAATAAAACTACCAAATTCAGATTTCAGAATTAAAAAAAAGAGAGAAAATCTAAAGCTAGAAAGAAATAATAAAATCAACCTGAAGAACCAATTAATAGCATTTAAGCAACATATCTATGCCTACAGTCTACAAAAGGTGGAATGTTTAAAATAGTTTATAGAAAAAAAAACGAAAATGTATAATTTACTCATATTCCATATATGGGTTAATTTTTGTTGATACATCAAACCAAGATGAGATAACTTCCTATTTAGAAGAAGTGGCTAATGAAGGGGGGGGGGGGGTTACAGTAGTACTTAAGTTGAGGAGATAAAAACATAAAGAGATTTTATACCTACTTTGAGAGAGAACAGAATACAAAACCAGAATGGTGCAATAGGTAATATGGTTACCTATTGTGAGCGGGTTTGTTATTTTTTTAAAAATGAAATTTAACAAACACTTTCCAAGAAGCTATCTGCAGCTAAAATCCCGAAGACTTCCCAGCAAGAAACTTGGAATATATATATATATATATATACACACACACCCACAATCAACATTTTCCCATATTGTCATAGATTTATATTTCCCATGATGGTATGGATTGAGACATATGCTGTGTAACATATTACCATGCCTCTTGATTTGGTGTAATCTTGCTTGTGAGGTCCAAAATCTTCACATCTGACCGCAACACTTCTTCCGATGTCTTTTTCATTTATTACTGCCATGGGTACCTTATAATTTTCCACCCAGCAGGTGTCATCCATTCACACATGTCCATACTAGCATGGATACCTCTTATATACACACAGCACCTAATGTCTTGAATACCTAGCTGCTCTCACAGCTCACCTGTGCTCCTTCTCCTACATAGGTTATGCTCACCTCATTTCTCTTCATCCACCAAATGTCTCTCATACAGCCTGCCTTTTATGCAAAGAGTGAACCCACCCCTTTCTCGTCAACAAAGGTAATAGCCCTCCTTTACTCTAGCTGCTATACTATCACTACAACTGCTTCTAGCACTAAGTCAACCACCCACGTAACAGAAACTATCTACAGTTCTTAGCAGGTTATAGACTTCATTTCACAGATGGTCCTATCGTTATCTACTCTTGTATATCACAACTTGAATCCAATTGGAGTCAATGAGTATCCCGAATTAAGCAAAGCCACTTCCTAGATGGCACTAGGATTTTGTGTTGTTACTAATGAGAACTTTGGTTTTTGCCATGTTGACCCTTACTTGGCGCTATTATTCCACACTTAGCACTACAATGTTTGTTCCCATCAATCAATTTCTATGCCTACTTCCCTGGCACAGGTGCTGATCATAATACCAAACACGTATCAAAAAAAAAATTAATTTCAAAATAAGAAAAACAGTCTTAAAAGATATCTATTTAGTTTTCAAAGGTGGTATATTTGAAAAATATATAAAAAAATAAATAATAAAGTGCATTGCACCAATAGGATAGCAAAGATGTAAATAGTTTAATTAAATTATAAAATAATTCCGTTCTTGAAATTCCATCATTATTGAATATTTTTGTTCTTTCAATAAAAACATATTGAACGATATTCGAGTGTTAATATCCTAATTGGTGCAGCAAAAGAGCGATTGCAATTTGTTTTTTTCGGTGTTTTGAACATAGGCAATTATATTGTTTGCTATGTTTGTATTGAAAGAATGAAAATAATTCAATAATGATAGAATTTCAAGAACGGAAGTGTTTGATAATTAAACTATTTACACTTTCGATTATGTCTTTGCTATCCTACCGGTGCAATACACTTTTATTTAAAAAAAATAAAATAAATGTTTTCATGTTTTTCAAATAAACCTCCTGTAAATGAACATCTTTTAAGACTAATTTTATTATTATTTTCCCCTAAAATACTTTGAAATTCGAAATTTTGATATTATGGTATTTAGTAATATAATTTTGTTATTTCAAACTTTCGGTCTTTTGAAATTTGGTGTTGTTGTGTTTGGGTTTATGACCCACACCCTGCTGCTGGTACAACCCCCTATATCTCACTCAAATACATGGGTGTTTGCTATTTGCAAGCACACACACACACACACGTTAAGCAAATATGATTTTCAAAAGGCAATAGTAATTCCAATCATAACATTTATTGCCAACAAGAGCCCCCTGTAAATAGTGTAGTCAACAATACACAGCCCACCAATAAAAAACACATTACAATTATAAATAACTTTAATAACACTATACTACACACACTCTTCAAAATGAAGATGGCTTAAAAAGCCAGTTGAAGAGCATGAAATGCTGCACCTCTGAAGATAGACCCTGATCATTTACTCCCAAAATACTTAGTTAAGGACCTTGAGATATGCAGAGTCATAACCCTATAAACCCTGCTTACGAGATATATTGTGATAATTGAAATGTCGATGCACCCAGATAACAAGATAACTTGTAGAAGAAAAATGCTCGCCAACAGCTAGGCAGTGTTTTACAGCCGGATGCCCTTCCTGACATCAACCATACTTATAATTTTTACTCTAGACAACATTTCCAATATTTGTAGCACTGAAAATGAGAATGAAGAACAAAGATAAAAACTTGCACTCATTCCTAAATTTTAGAAAAAGGAACAGTAGTATGTGGCTACAAACACAAAGGGAATGCCGAGAGGTAAAATAATACCTCCAAGTTCATCTTGTTACTACAATTTGAAGAGATAAATACAAATGAAGACAAGCGACATGTAATCAGGCGAAAGAAAGACGACAACTTGAAGTCATTTGCCCCAATGTTGTCAAATGGGGTAGATTTTACAGACCATTTCACACATCATTTACTTACACTGACCTTGACTGGTCAGTAAAATCTAACCTACTTCTCCTGCCAAATCAACCATGTAACTGTAAGATAAAAGAATCCTTACTTATTGCAACACACCAACCTAACTTCAACAAACAAATCTCTGGCAACCAGAGAGCACTGACTACACAGATAACCACAATTACAAGACACACCCTAATCTTTCCACCAAGAGGTATATAATGACATCCAGGCAACAGTCTTACTCCACCATTCAGTGAACATTGTTAAACTCAGCAGCAACACAAAATACCCTCTCCAGAGTTAGAAAGCACTTCAGCCCCCAACAAAGCTATTTGTCTTACAATCTTAGACCACACACACCTCTATCTTTTCTACTATAAATAAATATAATGGCTCATCTGAACTAGCAAGCTACATTCCACTTTTTCTCAAGGCATACTCAATGCACATTTTCTGCCCACTTTTCCCCTATATACACCAACCTCACCTATCAGGAAAGCCTGAAATGGTTATGGGCACTGTGCCTCACACTTGGACTATAAAATAAACAACCTCTAACATCTTTTTAATCAAGTGCATTTTTGATCATTCACCCAAAATCCTAATTCTCTAATATAACAACACGTCACCATCCCAATCATCCTGAAACAACAGAGAATGTGAAAACTCAAGCTAACTCCTCCTTCTTCAGCAATGAAACCCCTCCCCACCAATGATCCCTTAGAAAGAGTGAATAATTCAAAATCAAACTGGTTAACAAGCACACCCTCAAGCTGTATATTTAACTTCACAGACAAATGTAGAGCTATATCACGTAAACAGGGAAAAAAATAAGAAGATTAAATGCAATGCCGATACATATTTTAATAAAAAAAATAACACAAAAACATAAATTTTACAATACTCTTTTCTCTAAGTTTATAGGAAGACAGACATCAATCATTACAAATACATTCACACAACACCAAGCATTTTCCAGTACCATTGATTATGTTGGTGAAAATTTACATAAAACTTTTTTTTAAAATGACACAAAAGCAACTTACCTGAACAATCCATTATTTATGATTATCTGTGAGCAAACATCCAGCAATGACAAGTTTTCAAACTTTCTGAAACTGTCCTGGTTTTAACATAAATTGGCCTCCACTTGCCGTTTTTGGAGAGGTTTCAACACTGGATGTGTGCTTCCAAAAATAGAATAACTTCAACAAATCAGCTGTGTCTCTGTTTGGTTTCCAGTAAAAAAGAAATAGACTAACTTAGGGTGAAATGCCAAAAAAGCTAATAATATTGTAGCATTAATCACTGCATTGTTTAGCAGACAAGAGAACAGTACTGATAAATTAAGATTAATTGTGAACACTATACCGAATTTATAAGCTTTTTACTAACTGTGAATATTAGAGTAATGAGTTGCTTATAGTCTCAGATTTTCTCTACTATAATATTAATTCATCTCTAAATACAAACAAATTGCCCAACCATCATCATAAAAAAACTAATGAAGGGACCTTAAAATCAGAAGTTGATCCATCGAGAAACAGTAAATCTGTATTTTGCTGCCTTCTTTTTATGAAAGAAATCCAATTGGAAATTCAAAAGTTCAACATCGAAAGTAGCCACAAGCTTATTGCATAGTCCCAGTTGTGCTATGTATGCTCCCACACAATATGAACTAGCATAAGAGAGGAGTTGCAAGAAGTACAAGAGAATTGAATTTCTTTGGATTTAAATTTCAACAACAGCAATATCATACATCGAGAATATTCCAGTCTTGTATCCACAAAAACAATCCATTCAAAATATTTCCATAGTTCTTTTTTTTTTTTCCATCTGAAATGATTAGGGTTTTAACACATAAGCAAATATTTAAGTGCCTCACCTGTCCAAAAAAAAACAACAAAAAAAAACCACTAAACATAGTGTAATATGAAAAAGAAATATAACAAAAAATATACGCTTCCAAAGAGCTGAAGAACTTGGAAAGAATTTTTAAGAAAGCATCAATCTGTTTCACCATTCTTTGTAATTGTTTTATTAAGCATTTACTCTTGTCTGTGTATTTTCTGCATGCTGCCTATCTTTCCAATTCCACGTTGTCTACAAAACAACCCTCTTCTTATATTCACTTCCTGCATCAATGCGATTCTCTCTATCAACAAGCATAACAAATGTTATTTCAAAGAGGCGGCAGTCAATAATTCCCCAACTCATGTTATTTACTCTCTCCACTCACCTGTCCTGGAAATTGTATCAAAGGAGCCAAAATTACCGGTTCACACCTGTACAAAACAGCCCCCCTTGCACCATTCACGTTGGAAATCTACATCGTATTAATTGGAAATTTGTCCATCTTCAACTCAAACCACTGCATCTTGCCATCATTGGGTATTTTATTCAGCTTCAACAATGTAATTCTTCAAACTTGCTACTCCAATTCTGCCAATACTCTGATATTTCTCTTGAAAAAAATCAAACCATTGACTACCCAGATATTTTTACCAGTTTCTCATCAACACCAATTCCACTTACCCACTAAAATTACTGGTAAAATTTTATTTTATTTTAACATAACAGGAAAACTATTTTGAACTAGAATCTAGACAGCAGCACCACTGGTGAAAGACTAACTCAATCAATTTTCTTTGAAAATGAGCCTAGCCTATTGTTTCAGAGTTATTCAGTTGCACAAAAATGTTTTGTTACATCCTGTTTAGAAATTCTTATGGAGACAGGCCTGGAAAAAGATTTCATTATCATGTAAAGGGACATGCAAAGTTAA
This sequence comes from Muusoctopus leioderma, assembly GCA_027124095.1. Taxonomy (NCBI): domain Eukaryota; kingdom Metazoa; phylum Mollusca; class Cephalopoda; order Octopoda; family Octopodidae; genus Muusoctopus; species Muusoctopus leioderma. The sequence continues at coordinate 21,427,003 of JAOPJM010001291.1, forward strand.
ATTTAATTCATTTATATAGGAAAATTGAAGTCAATTTGGAGGATTTAAATTTGTGGGGAAATAAACCATGATAAAAAAAACAAATTTCTGCCTAGATCATCAGCACAATATGAAGATGTTATATATTCAACTGTAACAGCAACCCCAGTGACAAGCAGCCATTAATAAATTCTATAGGTATAAGAGTAAAGACGATGGAATTATACTCAAAATAAATACAATTTTCAGTTTATATTTCTTGAACACACTTTAGAATATTCAAGAGAACCATGTGTATACATATATATATATATATATATATAAAAGTACATACATACATATACATGTATATGTGTGTATATATATATATATATATATATATATGCACACACATATACCATTATGAAACTTTCATTGTTAAAGAATTACAATACTCTAACAAGACTCTCACAATGTATATCTATTGTTTTGTAATATTTTTCCATCATCTTTGCTTTTCAGAAACATTTGAAGTTAATAAAATCTGGAATAATAATAATAATAATAATCTAACTGATAGAAACTATTTAGTAAACAGACAAAAGTTACTTAGTCTATGATTTAATTGATGGACCTGAACATTTCTCCTTTAATTGAAGCAGAAAAGAAAGATTGGTTAAAAAAAAAAAGAGCATTGGGTCAAGAACTGGAGAAACTATTTATCATACAAGCCTGTTTCAACCAAATTACTTACCCTTCTGGAATTTTCAGTGGTGCGTTTTGGTTTGCCACCTGAACTTGAACTTGATGAAGAGTCAGAAGAACTGCTGGAAACTGAACTGGAGCTTGGAGACCTGTAAGTATATAAAGTATTGCTTCTGATGTAGGTGTAAATTATTTTTATAGTGTAGATGAAATAGGAAACTGATGTTTATGTCTTTAAAAAGCAAAAGCAATATAACTGGAAGGGAATGGACCCAATCAACTTAAAACTACTTCAGACTTATCTTGCCAGAAGAATACTCCTACTTTATGGAACTTGCTTAGTCAGGAAGGAAGGCATTGCCCATCACCCCCTTTTCCAGGGCAGGGCCTCTGAGACTAAGGGAAGGAGTGAGGAAGATATCCTCAGACAGGAGACCTGGTCCGAATGCTTGCAACAGAGTGGACGCCACTAAAGTCACCTAAGGGCCAGGTGGTGGTGGTGTTAAACCGGATGACGTAGTAAGTCTACCACCCAAGTAGGCCACGGCAGGATTTGAACTAGGAATGCAAAGAGCTCTCTATTTGTAAGTAGTAATTCACACTGTCTTTAAGGCAGCTACTTCACTGAGATAATAAACTTGTCTCTCTCTTACTTTAAAACAAATCACTCTGAAAGTATAAGAGAGGGGTGGAGATGGAGGGGGAGGAGAGAAATCCTTTGCACCAGTGCTTGATCTGCAAGGACTAGCAGCCAAATTTCTCCCTCAAATCACATCTGACCGTTGTATATTAACCCTTTTGATACCAACCATTTCTATGATAAAACCCCATTGTTTTAAAAGTGTTCATATTTAAATTTAAACCTTCCATTATAATTTCATGTAAGAACTTTCTCTTAACCCTTTCGATACCAAACCGCCCGATACCGCCCAAAAATATTCTGGTCTCATAATACCAAACCGCCCGATACCGCCCAAAAATATTCTGGTCTCATAATACCAAACCGCCCGAAAGCGCCCGAGAATACCTATTGTTATTTAAA
>JAOPJM010001291.1:21440433-21451291 GCA_027124095.1 Muusoctopus leioderma
CCAAGGTGCCACGCAGTGGGACTGAACCCGAAACCATGCAGTTGCGAAGCGAACTCCTTAACCACACAGCCATCTGCATAAGCTATATTATGAAATGTAAATGGATAACGTGTTCAGACTTGGGTCCCAAATATACATTCCAAAATCCAAAATTCTTCCTGTCCTCAGCATTTCGGATAAAGGATTATCAACTGTAAATGTTTCATATTTTCAGTTAGATTGACTAACCAAGTAAAATTATGTGCCTTGCCTAAACACTGCTTCTGGCAGGGCTTCTTCAAAACAATATTCAACAGAAAAATTAAACCTTATAGCTTCCTGTCCCTACTCTACCCCTATTGAGATACCTTAAGAAGACCTGGAAACATTGTTTGATAAGTGTCATGTTTAGCCACGCTAATCAACTGTTTCACAAAGGCCTCATCTCAAGCTAAGCTAATCTACTCTTTTAACATTATAATTTTACTATTTTGTGTTAATGCAAAAGCCATGACATTTACTTTTTTCTCCAATCCATCTGCAAATTTCATTGATTTCAAAAGTTTTTTCTTTTTATCTGCGAACCGATTGTCCTGCTCTGCACTGGTTCCCTACAAGTAAAAACAATTTTATATTATTTATTATAACAAAAAAGAAAGAAAGAAAACGAAAAACGAAATAGTTGAAAAAGATCAAGATTGATCTGATGATGATGATAAAGATAAAATTGAAAAACATTAAATATTTTTTTGGATTATTTATATTCACAGCTCACAGCACAATCGTCCAGAAAAAGAACACAAGGCAGAATTTAAAAAAAAAAAAAAAGCTTTATATCCAGAAATTAAAACTTTTACTTAAAAATAAGAAAAGTGAAAATATAGAACTATGTAACCAGAGTTAACACTAGAGTTGTAAACAAAAACTTCCTGAAACAGAACAGAGACTTTTTAAGCAATTCTAACAAAAGCAATTAAATCCAGACAATCTGAGAGCTCGACCTGCTAGAAATAGCAGCCAAATCTCTTTCAACCCATGCCGTCTTAAATAAAGGACATATTGTAATGTTGTCCACGATATACTATTGCTAGAAGAAAAAAATGTTTTTGATCATCAGAGGCCTTACTCGATCATGCCTGAGCGGGGGGGGGTAAACAACTACATTCAGACAAAGTTAAGTAATACACATACATCTGAATTGTTTACAAAATAGATTACTTGACATTTGCTTTTCATCTTTCCGGATTCGATAAAATAAAGTACCAGTTGTTGGCCTTGTGCCTATAGTAGAGACAATTATTATTTTAACTATCTTACAAATATTTAATCTATATAGAATGACTATAAACGTATATATTTTTATGGATATTGTTGACATTACATCTCGTTTCAAAGTATGAACAGAAAATGATTCAGATTTCATATCATTGCAGAATAATTATTAATAGCATCATCATATCATAGGACGGACGGTATATTTGATTAACTTCGATTTTTTTAAAATTCTATCGAACACGTTGATTATCTCAAAATAGATCTATATATTTTTAGTTACTTTCGAAACATCTAATTTTACCGGAAGAGAACTACTAGTAATGCGAATTTTTAAATATAGTTTAATCAACAGATTAATGTTGTTGTTTAGCCCCGGGTCAAACTTGTTCGAGCAGACCTATGAACAAAATCATTTCAGCTATGACCACCACGTAATTTTCCGCAGACAGTGTTTCCACTGTCTTTCATTTATTTTAAAAGGCAATAATGATTTCAGGACGATTTGGCTGTTATTTCTGGCAGGTCGAACGACTACGCGGAGGATCCCTTCTTCACTCATCAATATACAAATTAAAAAAAAAATATTTTTAATGGAAAGATGGCAGCCAAGAATTAAACTTTACTCTTTCAAACGCCTGCCAACTTATGTTGGCACTACTAAGCATGGTATTTTACAACCTTCATATTAGCCACGAATATTATTTTGCAATTAAACATTTTCTTTACCAATAATTATATATTTAATAGTTATAATATTTTAATTACTTTCGTTAAGTAAAAAACAAAAAAAAATCTCGGGGCTGTTATAAACACTAAAGCTGGGTAGCCAGCAGAGAATTAGAAGCGGTGTTGTGTGTATGTATTTAACACGAACACTTTGATAATTATAGTTTGAATAATACAATTTACCATTTAAAATATTAAGAATATCCTGAATATTTATAAAAAAGTAAGTAGTTAATACCAAAGGACAGTGGATTAAAAGTATTTATTCCTATTCCACGATATAGAAGATCTGAATGGTATTTCTTGTTTTATCGAGCCCAGAGCGAGATTTGAAACAAAGCACCGATGCAATTCGCCTGTTATCTATATAGGACTAACGAGAAACGTAGCTAAAAATCTACCTGCCTCCCATCTTGGTCTAAAAAAAAATAATAATCGTTTTCTAGAGATATTAATGTCACCAGATTGAGTGAGATAAATCCACCTATCGTTGGTGTTATTCACCGATCCGATCCGATCGAAAAGACGCACAATCAAAGGCACTCACTCCAGCTGCGACCACTTCGTCCCTTTTCCAGGCATTGTGTATCTAGTACTACATTATCAAATGTGTCCCGACTGGCTGCTACAAGAAGCGCCATCGAGTACACACCACTGAAGCATCAGTTGAATCATAAATAATGATCTCTAGCATAGGTACAAGGCTATTATATTGTTTTTAGGGGGAGGGGTTAGTCTATTAAATTTCGTGGAAGGCGTATCGATCTCCATGAAGGTGAAAGTCTATTCAACGGGATGATTTGAACTACTCAGAACGTAAAAGGTACGTAACTAAATACACCGCAAGACGTTTTGTTCGACTCTCTATACCCCCCCCCCCTAATAATCATAATTTCCCACATTTGCACAAGATTGTTGTTGTCGTTAACTCCAGGTCAACACGGATCGAACAAACCTATGATGAAAGACATTCCATCCGTGACCATCACATCTTTTCCATGAGCAGGAAACCTAGGATTACATTGTCTAAGACGGTAGGAGGGGGTGTGTGATTTGAAGGAGATTTGGCTGCTATTTCTAGCAGGTCGAGTGACCACGTAGAGGCTCTCGTTGACTCCACACATCTTGGTGAATAGTCGGTTGAAAAAAATAATTCTACAGCACACGACTGGTGATTAATTTTATCGACTACCAGGTGTGGAGGGGTGAATATTCAAAGTGTCGATTACAGCTGGATTTGCTCTTAAGACATTTTATTACTTTGATACACAAAAATCAGCGTTCCTATACAACCGAGGGGAGGAAAAAAAATGAAGCTGTTCTTAACCTCTGTATAAAATTTCAATAGTACGCAGCACATGCTGTTTATAAATGTACCGAAATGAAAACGAATATATCCGTATAGAAAGAAGCACAAGGCTTTCCGAATTACAACAGGAAGTTGGGTGGGAAATGAGAAAGCGTGACCATTATTATACCTTTCTAAAAGAGTATATTAAGCGTGTTTAAACGAAATAGCTACATCAGAGAATCGAAACCGTGTCTAGCATACGGTTTTGTTATAAAGCAACACAATTATGAGGTGTGACGAGCACATGGTGGAAGAAGACAGAACAGACAATAATAATGTGTGAATATATATATACACACACACACATACATATTATATGCATAAAAAATATATATACATACTATATACACATACAATATATATATATATATATATACATACACACACACACACACACACAATACAAGCATGTATACATACAATATAAACACATATGTATATAATTATAAACGTCTTAAGATAAGTGGAAGTCGTGTAAAACGAGCCAACAAGGGACTATCTACATATCAATCAATATACCAGAAATGGCAGCTAAATTGCTCCCAAATCACACTACCATCTTAAAAAAAGAAGAAACACATTGATGATGACATTAGATAGTTGCCCTAGGATACATACACACACACACTAGGTCAGTCATGGGCAAACTGCAGCCCTTTTGACTCTGTATGGTATGGATTCATGCTCGCTGGTCGAAAAAGGAAAAAGGTTTCCCATGCCTTCATTATAGATAAATGAACTAACGAGAGAGATACGCTAGATCGGCAATTCTTAATGTGTGTGTGTGTGTGTGGGGGGGGGGGGATTTGGGAGATTCTTGTGGGGAAAATTGTTTTTTTCGATTGAAAAACTTTATCACTATTTGCAATGTTTTTGCTAAATTTATTTCCCCTTAATGTTGATTTTAAGGAGGCTTATGTTAAATTAATATAAGGCTGTTAATGTTATGTATATAATGCTACTTTTTGGACGAAATCGTGGTGGTTATGGTAAACTAGTAAAAGGGGGAAAATACAGCAAAAGGATAGGGAACAGTGCACCAGATGCTCGCTCGACCTGATAACAATGGCAACCAAATCTCCCTCTAGGTCTGCTAAACCTAATAACAGGAACGAAATCTTTACAAAAAAATCTTTTACTTCTAAAAGATTTAAAAATATGAAATTTTTTGCTTTTTTAAAATAGATTTTTCAATAATTAAAAGATTAAAATAAAACATTTTCGTAGAAATAAAAAACAAAAAAAAAACGAAACCTAATCGAGTTTAAGTAATGTCAGCAGTTTGGGTTATGGTTTTATATATTTGAGATAACCATGTTTTAATTGCATTTCATTAATGTCGTAAGAAAAGTTCAAAGTTTTAAATCCAAATTAAAAAAAAAAAAATTCTTTTATTTCTTTATCATAAAACAGTAAAGTATAATTGTCACAAAGTAATAATAATAATAATAAAAAGCAAGCCAAATGTGAATATATGAGGGATCTATCTTCTCCGTGGGAAAGACACATCTAACAATGTTAGTTCTAAGACACCCTCGGAAAAGAGACGGGATGGTTATGGCTGGAACGCTTTTGATCATAGCTCCTCCGTCTCCTCGAATCAAAGCTGTCGACAAAAGGGAGTATAGCTTTAAAAAAAAAAATCACAAACACACATATATGTAATATATATATATATACATATATTACACACATATATATATATATATGAAGCTAGACTTCCTTTCGTTTGATAAGCGGCTACGCGAAAATTGCACACAACGAAATGAAATCTCATTTTCAAATAAAAACTCTACTTCATTATATTTTCCGCTTGTTTGAAAATGACAACATATATATATATAATATATCTATATATAGAGAGAGAAAGAGAGACGCACAATCCGTCTACTCAAATTCTACAAGAAAAGAATATTTTATTTTTGGTATTTCAATATGAAAATATTTACAAGATATTTTTAGAGATGATAAAAGGCGAAAAAGAAAATGGGGGAAAAAATGGGCGAAAATATCAAATTTTTGTTTTTCTTTTTTAATAAATTTCACAAAAACTAGAAAATTAAAACGAAATCTTTTCGTATAAATGGAAGAAAAAACGAAACATATCCAGTCTCTGTAATAATGTTAGCACTTTCGTTATGGTTTTATCACATATACGAGATAACCATGTTTTTTAATTACACAGCATTTCGTAATTAATATAGTAAGAAAAGTTCAGAAAGTTTTAAACGGAAATCTTGGTCTCTTTATAAAAAATACACACGTATAACATATAAATGTGAAGAGTTGTGTTGGTGACATATATTTTATATATAAATATTATATCGTGTGTAGTTTGAGCGGCAAACAGGTAACATAGCAGCCATATTGTTAAGAGTCTGACCTACATAGAGACACACACGTTTCGGCCATTCTATTATCATTTCACAAACGATCAATTACAGCGCAATCTACCTAAATAGCGCTTGCAGGGCATATATCAAAATTAGCAGTGAAACAAGAGATAGTTTGTTAGTTTTTTACCTTAAAGAACCCTGCATCCGTCATGATTGCGGTATTTATGCAGCTTCAGTCTAGAGAACGTGCAAAAAATCCCAGGAAAGAAATTACCCACAATGCATTTGTATGTTGCTATCAGTGGTGTCTGTCACTTGGTTATCTGCCCCTGGTCTTATGTTCGGTTGTATTCTAAGGGGGAATCACTGTTGCATACACATGTGTACTTTTAGTGGCATATGTTGTACACTGATCACACACATACACGCACAACATATACACACACACACATATATATATATATATATATACAGGGATTGTATCTATGTTTGTATATCTATCTATATATATATATGTATGCATATAGATACACGGGGGTGTGTATCTAACTACCTCGATGGCAGATAAAGTACTTAATACATGTGGGAGAGTTTATTTATATTCGTGCGAAGCTGGTGATTTATCCAGTGGCTAATAGCATTTTCTCGATATGTACGATACTTTAGGAGACAAAAACATGTCTTTTTATCACTTGCAGGATTGCACATAGCGAAAAACTAGATAGTAGCGGCAACGAACGAATATGTATGTGTGTGTATGTATGAACCCATGCATGTGTGTGTGTGTGTGTATGTATGCATCCATGCATGTATGTTGTGGACGCAGCATGGACGAATGGTTAATAGGTTCGCTTCGCAATCACGAGTTCTTGGGTTCGATCCCACTGCGTGGCATCTTGGACAAGTGTCTTTACTATAGCTTTGGGTCGACTCAAGCCCTGTGAGTGAAATTGGGTAGACGGAAGGATTGTACCTGTAATTCATAGGTCCAGTCTTGTCACACTGTATCACGCTGAGTCGGCCTGAGGGTTACATTAAAAGTACACGTGTCTGTGGAATACACGCTAATTCAATGAGTTGGCAGTTCAGTTGATCGAACAAGTGGACACTCATCGTTGGGAATGCAGACGGAGATCTATTTAATGTATGTATGTATGCATGTATGCATGCATGCACGTATGTATGTCTCTTTCTGTATGATTTTGAGTTCTTTCTACAAGGAAGGAGCTGGTTACTAATAAAGAAACAAAAGTTCCATCGCTGGAATTTGGATAACAACAACTACGCTAAATGTTGCATGTTGAACTTTAGAAAAGTCTTGCATATTTTTACTGTTTCACTTACAGATTGTATTTGTAAAGTGCGTGTTAGCTGGTTGCTTTTTTTGCCTGAAAATCCTAGCTTTTCCAGATTGTCACTTAAACATTTACTGATATAACCAAGTGCACCGATGATTATTGGTATAAATGTAAATTTATACTCAGGGTAGAGAAGCTGCAGGTTTCGAATCAGTTGTCCATAAATATTCTCCCCCCTTCTCCCTGATTTTTTAAGAGATGTTCACATCTGCAGCTCAGCTGGCCTCTATGACTGTACATGATTTTTCTTTTCTGTCCGAAATAACTATATCAGGCCTGTTATGTTTACACACATGGTGGAAGTTTTGATAGGAATGTTCCACCAATATTCCTTGAGATGGTATGTATGTATATATTCAATAACAGGGGCATTGTCTATATTTATCCCAGGGCAGTCTTTCCTACAGATGGCATTGTATATTGTCTTAGCAACAACATCATGTCGCAACGAGAGGTAGTACATTGATGGCATTTTCGGTCAGCTGCTGATCACATATGTAATGTCTTCCACAGAAGAGAATGGCATAATCGACATTTTCGGTTGCATCTTGGGGGGCTTAAGGGCTTCATTGTCTCTTTTGTTCATTAGATATTTCGTAGCTATCTCTTGCTCTTGGATTGGACTCGTGACCGTTACATCACGTATGTATGTATGTAAGTATGTATGCATGCATGTATGTATGTATGTGTGTGTGTATGTATGTATGTATGTATGTATGTGTGTATGTATGTATTTATGTATGTATGTATGCATGCATGTATGCATGCATGTATGTATGCATGCATGCATGTATGTATGGTTTTCTTTGAGATTTATTTAAGTTCTTCTTCACGAAATTCAAGCCGGTCGCTAAGAAAGTAACAAGACTATTTGAGTTAAGACAGTTCCCGGAGTTTGTAAATATGTGATTGAGTTAGTGTGTGTATGTATGTAGGTGTATGCACCTGCACTTATGTTCTATGTGAACATGTCTCTTCAGTACATAGGTGTGTGTGCATGTGTGTGCTCATGATTACTCATTACATATGTGTCTTTGTAGATGGCTTATGCACACATGTGATTGTGTGCATATGTTCATTTAAAGAATCTATGTATGTATGTATGTATGTATTAATGCATTTCAGGGAGGAATAGTAAAAAATAGTCCTTAATTAAAGTGCATTCTCTGATTCATAAATGTTTATGGAAATGTCATTGCCATTGTCCATTCAAGCATAGTTATTAGTGGAGATATACAAATGTCTTGTGCAAAATGTTGGTGTCTAAGCTAGTCAATTTTTTGAATGACAATAAGAGCACTAAGATGTTGCAAGATTTCAATAAACTGAATGTATGGCTTATTTAAATAAATAGTTTGGAAAATATAAGTGCTTACATCTAGGCTCAGACAATCTGAAATATTCTTATCAAACGAAAGAATATATCGTTGAAGTAGTCAAAGAAGAAAAGATATTGGTAAGATAGGGGAATATAAAGATATTTTTAAGATAGTTATATAAACACACTGCAGCTGCAGTCAAGAAGGCTAACATTATTTAGGAGTAAAAAAAAAAGCACTTTTTCAGTTATTAACAAAAACACTTTCCTAATGCTCTTCAAGACTTTAGTGAGACCTCACTTCAAATATGGTAACATAATTTGGGGACACATGGTAATGTCATTTAGGTACCACATGTAGAAAATGTTCAAAGGAAAGCCACTGAATTGATTGAAAGTCACTGAATTGATTGAAACCTTGAAGCTGAATTTGAAGTGTTGATTTGACTTCAATGCTCTACTGACAGAAGGGAGGAGATATGATATCGCCTATAAAATAAACCTAAAAAAGACATCTTGGAATTTTGTCAGCAAGAGGCAATTCATAAAAATTATCTAATGTAACAAGCTAACTAGACAGCAAACCCTCTCAAATAAGATCAATGCAAACTGGAATCAATTACCAAATGAAGTTGTGAAGTCATTCAACCAATTTAAGAACAGACTTGATAAATATTGGAAGAACATGAAATTTAAAATACCCTTCAAATATGCAGAAAGGGTACATTACAAAAAAGTCAACATTAAAAAAGGTTTTGCCTATCAGCTGTAAAAAAACTATAAAGTAAATGCATAAATTCAAATAAAATAAAGTTTTTCAAATGAAAAATGAAAAAAAAAGAAATATTTCTAATTGTATGTAACACACTAAATATTTTACTACTTAGAATGATCCTGTCAAATTAGAGGAGATAGGAACATGCCAAATGGATCTAATACCATAAACAGTTGTCATCAATACTCTCTTTCACCCACTAGTACTAATACTTCATAAGCTTTCTAACATATAGTCCCATAAAAATATATCAGTATGTTGTTCGTCCTTTGTTGTTGAAGATGATCAAAACTCAGGATTGGCTTGTATGTCTAGCCTGGTGGGTCTGGAGGTAGATGATGAGACCTATCTGGGCCAGGAATCCTCTCCCACATGCAGGGCACATATGGGAAGGTGCAGCACTTGGGGTACTGGTAGCTCTAGCTTTGCAGAGTGAATGCTTCTTCTCAGCAGCAGTTCTGTTGCTTTCAGCTGTTTGGGCACCAGTATGAATAAGACTGCAACAGATGTGTCAGTCTTTGGCAAGTAGCTCCTAGGAGTCAACCACAATCTTGATGTTTTTTAGAGATGCTTTTAGGCAGTCCTTGAACCTCATCTTTTTGCATCCTTGCTACAGCATGCTTTCCTTGATAGAGTTTGCCATAGAGGAGCTACTTTGGGATGCAACTGACATCCCCAACCCATCTCACCTGGGCCTTCTGCAAGAGAGTGTACAGGCTTAGGATGTTAGCTTGCTGATTCACTCCATTATCAGGGATAATAGCATGAACAGTTGACATCAATACCTTCCTTCAATCACTAACACTGTACCACAAGTGCTAATACTTCATAAGCTTTTTAATATATAGTGTTATGAAGATGTATTAGTATATACATTTTAAGACATACATTTTTACATTTTATCAATTGCCAGTATTAAACAGAGACAGTGTGGCTGCATTGTTCCTTGGCATATATTAGCAACAAAGAAATCCAGAAAATGTTGAAATAATTATGATATAAGAGTAAATCTAAATCAAATAAAAATCAGAATATTCATTGAAAAATCTAAAAATTTACTCACATCATACAAAAAAATAACAAAAACATATAGAATAAAATTAACTTACATAACATTTTAATACATGTATATTCAGACAAGAAAATTAACCCTTTAACAAACATGTCATTTTAACACACATATAGATGCAGATATACTTTTAAAAATGTTATTAATAATTTTATAAAGATAAAGTTTAAAATAAAATAACAGAAATAAAACTCCTAGAAAATATTGATTTCTTTTGATAATCAAATGAACAGTATTTCTGTAGTGGAATGGGAACCCAGAAAGCCAAAGTAGTCAATAAAGAATACAGGAGTAATTAGAGCAGATAAGAAATAGTTAAAAAGCATGAATAATGGTTCATAAACTAGATTATTGATCAGCAGCCAGATGTAATATGAAGAGTTTCTAGAAAGGATAGAACGGGTTGAAAGAAGTACATTGTTACGACAAAATTTTTTGCATTTTTTCTATCAAATGTACTTTTTAAAAAACTACAGGAAAATTTTGCAATTAATTTTACGTAGAGAAAAGATATTTATTGCCTACTACAAGAATGCCCTGGAAGTAACATCGTTAAACTTTAAACCACCTCCTTTTTTGTTGTTTTTGTCAAGTTCTAATAATTGTTTCTAATTTAGGCACAAGGCCAACAATTCCCAGTACTTGACTGGTACTTTATTTTATCGACCCCG
>JAOPJM010001291.1:21610576-21621677 GCA_027124095.1 Muusoctopus leioderma
GCATTATATATATTCGTATGCACGTCCATGGTTGCATCAATTAGGCATGTGTATAAAGAAAGATTTAATTTGATTAATTCAACCAGAGCTCATCATGAAATCTGAGGAATTATATGTGTGTATTGCTTTTGGAATGGAATGGTTTCTGAGAATAAATTTTACAATTCTGGCAACGACAAAAAAAATAAAAATATAATAGATTTTCTTTTTTCCAAATTTTCTGAGACAAAATTTAACCAGCAAATAATGAATTAAATATAAAACAGATTTCATCTCACTAACCAGAACACCAATTCCTATAGGAATCTTTGAATTTGACTGAATTGAGCTGAATATATAACTTGAACTTATGTTATCAACCCCACAGGAATGAAAAGGTAAACTTTACCTCAGTAGGATTGACCTCAGTTGAAAATGAAATTCTACAATTCCCTTAGTTTGATTCGCTGCTAATTTAGCCATCTCCATTATAAGACTTAGATTAATATGAATTGACACAAATGTTCGGAGATAGACAGTAAGTGAAATTGTATTGAAAGACATTTGAATAAGAAACCAGAATTTCCCATGGTAATTCTTCTAAAGATCATATTAGCATTAATTAAATTGGAAAAATTAATTACAAAGAAAAATTAAATTATGTAATAAACATAATTTTTCCTGATGATTTCTTATTTAAAGATCTGAAATACTTGAAATTCTTGTTTGAAAATTAAGGCAAATGCTCTGAAAATTCAAAACAATTTTATATATGATAGGGAAATTAGCTCCTTACATCCTGTGGGACACAATACCATACCATCAAATTGATATGAATTATATTATAAGTATAACAATAAATTATCCAATATAGATTTGACAACAATTATTATTGTAAATAAGACTTTAGTCAACCCTTTCATTACCAGCCCGCCCAAAACAGCCCCTGTTTTAACATGTTCATATGGGAATTTAAAACCTTCCATCATAATGTTATGTCACATCCCTTTTGTTAAGTTATGTTCAAAACAAGAAATGTGTAGTGACAAAGTTATTTTACTAAATCCCTTCAAATTCTTGATTGTATCTCATTAGAAATATGGTCACGAAAGGGTTAATTAATATAAGTGCTTTACTGACTTGTCATATTAATATTTTATTCCTTATATTATAGTGGATCTTACCTATGTGTGGTCTCTCTTCAATTGGGGTAACCTTGATCTCTTATAGTTTCCTCTTAATGCTTTGTATTATATTTACCATTGTGGTGTATGTATCTTCTCTGTACTTGCATTCATCTTCCGTCTAGTTCTTTGTTATTGTTTTAATACTCTTTTTTTTGTGATGGTCCTGTAGTCAAAAATGTTTTTTGGTAGAACTAGTCTTCATAGATCCATTTTAGCTCCTCCTCCTGCTATTTTCATTTGTATGTATTGTGTCCTGTCATGTATATTTTCATTCTTACCTAGGTAGTTCTCCATTTCCCATTTATGGCTTGCCTTTAATATCAAGCTATTTCTTGTGATATGTCGTCACGTTACATTAGCCAACCCATTATAGTACCAAACATAATTTTTTTTTTGTGTTTCGGTTATTTAATTTTGCTTCTCATTTGATAAGTTTGTTCTGTATGAATTCCTCCCCCCACCATAGAAATTTAAATTGACGAATGCTCCGATAACCTGATATATTTCAATATCATCCACCTTTGTCTAGTAGAGACAGGTTTCTGGAAGGTCACTGTCAGTCTAGCTAATATTTATATATTTGACCAGACCATTAACAAAAGTGCTCTATCTTAATTTCACTCATGTGTTTGTTTGTTTACTTAGCATTGAACACAAATGTCCACTCAACAATGATATTCTATTTGGTATTAGTTGGTGTTTTGATTTGTTATATATGAACTTGTTTTATTTATTCATTGATTTATTCTGAATACATATAATATATAACAAGTGAAAAATCATTGCTTTTAGCTTTGTAATTTGAATTTTAGTTTCTCCTTTTTTTCCTAATTACATTCATCTCTTTATCATATCAATTGATATGACATATTGTCTACGGCCCAGCATCCAGAATGATAATTCTGTTGTCTTTCATTTTTCTGGGGTTATTAAAAGTTTCAGTTTCATTTACTATGAATCTACTACACTCTCTTCTCCTATAAATTTGTGGTTGTGTGCCAGTGTAAGAAATCAATTTTATTATCATTATTACAATTATTGTTGTTATTATTATTATATTGTTATTGTTGTTGTTCTTATATTTGAGGCTAATGATCTTTAAAAAAAAAAAAAGAAAGAAAAATCTTAATTCATATTTCCCTACCACTAAAAATATCTTACATTCGGGGTTTAGGTAAGTGTAATTTTCATTCTTCATCTTTTTTTTTCTTTCTCTTTTTTTTTTTTTTTTTGTATGTCACACACAGATGCTGCAAAATTTCTGTGATATGTTATCACCTCATAGACATCAATATAACTAGGCAGGGTGGTAAACATACATATTATATAAGTCACCTTGATATATATGACCTTTCCTAGCTCTATTGATGTTCAACTTGAAATTCTGCATGTTAATATTTAGGGTATCTGATGTATGAAAGTTGAAGACACATTGGCCTAGTGGTTGGGCTGTTTGGTTCGTGATCGTAATGTCGTGGATTCAATTCCTGGATAGGGTGGTGCAGTGTCCACTGTAGTAGTATGAATAGAAGAAATAGATGAGGGACACATCATGCCGATGTTGTAGTAGTGGTGGTAGTATGTTATTGAGTGAAGGTTTACCAATCCCTCGTGTTCACAATTAAAGATAACGAGAAAATGTTTAGGTTGTGTCACAATGCGGAATGTTGAGGTGATTGAACATCTGTATTATTCTTTATTGCTTAGTCTGGAGGGAGGACAGTGCTACCCCATCACCCATTTTGTAGGGCCTCCAAGACTTGTGGGAGGGAGAGGGGTAGGTATCCTCAGACCGGAGACCTGGCCTGAATGCATGCAACAGTGTGTATGTGTGTGTGTATGTGTGTGTGTGTGTGTGTGTGTGTGTGTGTGTGTGTGTGTGTGTGTGTGTGTGTGTGTGATTAACAGCAATTAGGGATTCAATGTACAGAACGAAGAATCTAGGAAATATAACCGAACCCCATGAGGTACACCAGATTTATCGGAACAAGAATTGGAGAAAACTCTGTTGACTCATGCTGAAATGGAGCAGTCTGACAGGATTCTGATCCAAAGTGATGAGAGTTGAGTGGTGCCCATAAAAAAAGAAACTTTGCTAGAACATTCTCCTGTCTTTTTTTTACCGCTTAGTTAGGAGCGTAGGCATTACCCATCACCCTTTTCTCAGGTTCACCAAGACTGGTGAGAGGGAAGAAGGTATCCTCAGACCATAAACCTGGCCCGAATGCTTGCAACAGAGTGGACTCTGCTAAATGCACCCGAGAACCAGGTGGTGGTGTTAAACAAGGTGACGGATCAAGTCTACTACCCAAGTTGGCCACAGTGGGATTTGAACTTAGAACGCAAAGAGCTGGAACAAATACCACATGGTATCCTGTCCGATGCTCTAACGATTCCCCCAGTTAACCACCCTAGACTGGTATTTTATTCATCTACCCCGAAAGGATGAAAGGCAAAGTTGACTTTGGCAGGATTTGAACTCAGAGTGCAGTGAGCCAGAATGAATACTTCAAGGCATTCTGTCCGATACGCTAACAACTCTGCCAATTCACCGCCTGTCTGAGTGTTTTTCTAATTAGAAGGGCAATAATTTATTTTCACTGAATTTCTGAAGGGCAAGATACTGTTGGTGTGGATCTGGTTGTACAGAAAACAATCTGCTAGTAGCTGAGTAGGGATAGGGACTGAAGGTGGCAAAGGAGCTGTTTCCATCACATTTCAAATATTGGAGTTGAGAACAAAGTCTGAGAGATTACTCATTTGTGATATGGGAGACACTGGTTTGTGTTCCAATAACTGCAATAGAATTTGGTGAGATAAGAACTAGCTGAGGATTATACATGTTTGATGGGTGATAACAATAATACTGCCTGGACCATCACATTGTTTGGATTAAGTTATGGTAGAAGCTTCTATGTGTGAAGGCATGTGGCCTAGTAGTTAGAGTGTTGCACTCACGATCGTAAGGTCATGGGTTCGATTCCAGGACTGAGCGGCATGTTGTATCCCAGAGTGAGGCACTTTACTTCACGTTGCTCCAGTCTACTCACCCTGATTCCAGACCAATTTTCCTGGCAGTGTTTTTTTTTACATCCAGTAGCATGTTCCTATCCCCTAGGACAACACATGCCCCCACCCACCAGTTGTTCAATTCTCGCACATAATACCTCTGTGTGTGAGCTTTCGAGAAGGATTTTAGTTCCACACCCGAATATTATCTATCCCGGGTGACAAAGTCGATGCCACTCCATATTCCTCTCAAGAACTTTTCCACTTGGGCCTGTGTGACTCTTTCTACTAGGCGGCACTAATCCTACACGAATCGGCATGTCACTGATCTCCTGACCGTTATCTCCAGAAGCTCTGGAGTATTGATAATGTGGCTCTCTCGTTGACTCTCCGGGCGAGTTTTAGGGCCTCTCTCGTGTCTGTCTATTTCTCCTTTAGAGAGAGACTTGTTCAATTATTTTTGCAGCTCCTGCAAAGGAGCTGGCCTTTTCAGTGCTCTTGCTGTAGCAGCTGTTTATGCTGTTGCTCCTCTTGTTGTTGATGGTTCTGGCAGCCACAGTGAACATGGTAGTCATAGTGGCGGCAGCTGTGGTGAAAGAAATGAAAACAAATATTGTTTTTGGTGGTTGCTGGTCGATAGAATGATGGGGAAAATTATTTCTCTTATCGTCATTGCAGTAGTGGAAATATTGTTGATGGTGTTGTTGTTGTTGTTGTTTTTGTTATTTTCCTTCTCTCTTAACTGTCATCATCGCCGTCATCACCACTGTTGCTCTCCCTTGAGACTGTCAGAGCTGGAAAATCTTTTTCATTAAAAATAATGAAATGGAAGTTGTTGTTCCCTAATTAGGGAAGACACTGATAGTTTTTAAATCTTTTTTTCTTTTCTGTGTATGTTATGAACAAACTCAATAAACAAAGATTCAAAAATCCATCGGAGAAATTAGATAAAAAAAAACAGGCTAAATCTTACGGAGCACCGAAGTGCATGGTTTGTGCAGCTCGGATACAAAAATAATAATAGTAATAATAATAATAATAATAATAATAATAATAAACCATAGATTTTTAGTGATCCTTTCATGGTCACTCTAGCTTCAAAGTATAGTTAGGGCTAGCTGTGATAAAAACTGAACAATGAAAGTACATTGCAAAGGTACTTTATAAAAGTACCTTCTAAAAGAATTAAATCTTTTGACCCTGACCAGAATAAAATCTATAAATTTATTGGCTGTAAATAGGCAAAAATAATAAGAACAGAGCTTTCAGATGAGAGTAGAAACCTAGATAAAAACATTTGGTCAACAAAAACCTTGTGGGAACAATCAAATATAGAATAGTTACTGTGACAGCATTTGGAATGAGTTCAGCCAAACAGATAGAGAAATGTGGGATGGAATCATTAGAGAATCATCTGTTTTGTAGACAAGGAAATGTCGAAAGATTGAATATAATAATATGAATGGGGATATGTGCATTAGAAGATGATAAAATGAAAAAAAGGAAAGAAAAGTGATAATTTAATGGTATCTGAAGGTTATGTGTGAATGGATGAGAACTGCATAGATATGGAAATAACATTGTTCTATTCAGAAGAAATATATCAATGCTATAACTCAGAGGAGGAAAGGATATCAAGTTTAGTTATGGAGAAATGAGAAGGTAAGAGTGAATAGTGCATAGAACTAGTGGTCTTTGTAAAGTATACAATAAAAGAACCCAGAAAAAAATATGTGAAATTGTTAAAAAAAAAATAAAAAAATGTGAAAAAAGATTTTGTAAAAATAGAATTTTCAAGAATTATGGATTTAGAGGCTTAGATATGAAATCTCATTAATGTCTGAGTTGTAAGATGAATTCTAAGGAAATTTGCTCCACCATTAACATACAAGAATGGTAGAGGCTATATAGTATGGTACAGAATATATTACATAGCGTATATCAAATGGGAAAGAACTTATAACAGATATATGCAGCCAGATTTTGAGATGCATTAAA
This sequence comes from Muusoctopus leioderma, assembly GCA_027124095.1. Lineage (NCBI taxonomy): Eukaryota > Metazoa > Mollusca > Cephalopoda > Octopoda > Octopodidae > Muusoctopus > Muusoctopus leioderma. The sequence goes on from JAOPJM010001291.1 coordinate 21,616,750, forward strand.
GAAGAACTTATATAATGGATATTGCATTTAGATGGCTATTTAGATGCTAGAATAACAGTGAAGGAAAAAATGTCAAAGGTGATAAAATTGGTGAAGAATGCAACTAAGCATACCACCATATTACTGAGATCTATATCTTCGGGTTTCATCCTCATTGTTTCAATGGTAATTTCTTTATTGTCTCATTAACATTTAAATAGCTTATCTCCAGGACGTCTTTTCATTTTAAGGCTTGTTAATGCTAGCTTGCACGGCTCGTTAACTCTAGCTTGAAAGGTTGCTTAACTATTGGTCGCCTCTAGGTTGTCTGACTAATTATCTCAACATTATCTTAATGTTATCTTCCTCAACTGGAGCTGCAATTTGCATATTAACTTCAATTTGCTTAATTGATTAATTTCAGGTTTCTTCATTTAGTTTCTTCGTTGTATATAACTGACTTATTGTTGGTTAGTTATATAAATGACATCAATTTATTATCTATAAAACTAACTAATTGTTATTTAAATAATTAGTATTAACTGATTGTCTATAATACAGATTTATTGTTGTTTCTAGAATGATCTCCTATTGTCTTCTCTATTTACATCTTTTTTTGTTATCATCCAGTTAGTTTCCACATTCTCTGATTTATCACCACCAACTTATCTCATTGTCGCGTCACTGGTTATCTTCAAGTTATTCCACTAATCAATATTCCAAAATTGCCTTACAAGTTGTTTTATAGCATATCTTCAACTTACTTCATTGTTGCTTTATTGATTATCCTCAAATCGATTTGCTACAATTAATCTGATCAATATTTCTTATCTACATGCTGGCAACAAGGTAGTTTTTTTTTTTAATGACTTAGAAGAGGAAATGCAGTACCTATCACCTATCTGCAAAACTTCCATGACTGGTGAAATGAAAGGAATAGAATCTTGATATCCTCAAAGATCTGGCCCAAATGCTTACAACAGAACAGACTTTGCTAAAGGCACCCAAGGGCCAGGTGGTGGTGTTAAACCAAACAATGGATTAATCTCTACCACCCAAGTAACGGTACAGTACATCCAACAGGCTTCTGCAGGCTTTGCTATGGAGTATGGCCACCTTTTGCATTCTTCCCTTCCTCTGTCCTTTTAAGATGTAGTACCTCCTTCTCATGGACTCTCACAATGACAAAGACATACACCTGTATGGCAAGGTCAAGACTCCATCTCCTAAACACCAACGGCACCCCCAATGCAGTTTACTGGGTGGGAAATCATTCCCTACTATCTTAAAAAAGAAATCCCTTTTGGATAATGTAGTTCTAGATACACTATGTTTGAATAAAAGACAGGATGGTCACATTTACTCCTCTACTGGTTTCAGTCATTGGACTGTGGCTTTGCTGGGGCACTGCCTTGAAGGGTTTAGTCGATCAAATCGACCACAGTAGTTATTTTCTAAGTCTGGTACTTATTCTATTGGCGTCTATTTGCTGAACTGCTAAGTTATGGGACATAAACAAACAAGGATGTCAAGACAGAAAGAAAAACACAAGCACACAGATGCACACACACACATATATATATACACATATATATATATATATGTATATATATATAATTAATAAGGCATATGGAGAATATAAATAACTTTATTATGTAATAATTCTTACACGTGTTTCAATGAATTCAATATTTGTTACATAATAGCTAAAAACAAATATGTGAGTTCATCTCATCAGAGAAAAAGAAAAAGAAAAGGCCGATGAGTTTACTCAAAGAAAATCTCAGGCTTCTGTACAGTTTCCATTTACCAATTTCACTCACAAGGTATTGGTCAGGCTGAAGCTATAGTAGAAGACACTTGCACAAGGTGGCATGCAGTGGGACTGAACCTGAAACCACGTGGTTGCCAAGTGAACTTCTTAACCACACAGCCATGCCTGTGCCTTTTGGGAGGCACCTTTGATCATAAGTCTGCTGGATCAGGGCTGAGAACTAGTACTAAATAACAATAAGGGGAGGACACATGGGATAATATATATAAGTGGATACACAATATCTGAAATAAAAGATGGGATTGGTCACAACTGGGACATCTTTAGTAATAAATAGGTCCCATGGATCACACACAGCTGACATCTAGAACTGAACCACAACAACAGGAATTCTAAGAATTTACCAATTAGTTGTGATAAAGAAAACTAAAAGTATGATCTGAAGGATAGTGGAAATAATGGTTCTGAAGACAACGCCATGGGCTCCAAGAATACAAGGAAGAAAAAACAAAATGTAAAAACATGATTATAAAAACTGTCTGGCAGATTTTAAAATAGTCATTTTTTAATTCATTTATTTTATTTTATGGGGGGGGGGGATATTGATTGTTGGTTGTCATGCTGATGATGATATTTGTTCGGTCGGTGACTGATTTTAATATTGGTAATTGTGCAGGAGAGTCATGTTTGTGCAGACTATATCAAGTGGCAGTTATTGTGTGTCGAGTATGGAGTGGAGTAGAGTTGGAGTGAGGTACAGGGGTGAACTGTTTATAGTTTATGTAAGTGTCATTTTTTGGCGGTGGTGGTGGTGGGTGGTGGCGTGGCCATGTGGAATCAGGGAGGAAGTGTTTGAGTATTAAAATGAAATTAAATTTTGATCATGATCACTTTCTTAATGATCATAATAGTGATGATGATGATGATGATGATGATGATGATGATGATAGCGGTGGTGGTGGTGGTGGTGGTGGTGGTGGTGGTGGTGGTGGTGGTAATGATGATGATGATGATTATGACGACAATGACGATGATGATGACGACAATGACAATGAAGAAGTTGATGATGATAAGGATAAAGATGAGGATGGTGATGATGATGATGATTTTGAGAATGATGATGATGATGCTGACGATGATGAGGAGGAGGTGGAGGAATGTGAGGATGCTGATGGTTGGCAGTGTCAGTAGAGTGGAGGATGGCAGAATCGGTAGAGCATCGGTCAAAGTACCTTGTGGTATTTGGTTATGTCTCTTTAAGTTCTGAATCCAAATCCTCCCCAGGTCAGTTTTACTCTCCATACTTCCAAGGTCAATAAAATACGTAGCCAGTCTACAAGTACCTAGGGTTGATATAATCACCTATACCCCTGAAGGTGGTGTCCTAGCATGGCTACAGTCCACTGATTGAAATCAGTAAAACAATATAAGAATATTGTAATTTGCTTGAAGCATTGCGATGTGTAAAAGATATAAATACTTCTAGGAAGACCTTGAAGCAATGCAGGTGAGAAGTTAAGCAAAATTTGTAAGGCGATGCCAAAATAGAAACAAAGACAAGATGTCCTATCACTCTACAAAGGTTGTTTAATGATCCTTCAATAATATTTCGGGAAAGTTTTCCCCTTATCAAATATAAAGATAGGTAAAAAAAAAACAATAGTTCAGAGAAAGTGTTAATATCGGCTGGCCATTCTGGTGTGTTGTCGGACAGAATGCCTTGCAGTATTGGTTCCGGTTCACTGCGCTCTGAGTTCAAATCCAGCTAAAGTCAACTTTGCCTTTCATCCTTCCGGGGTCAATAAAATAAAGTACCAGTCAAGTACTGAGGGTTGTTGGCCTTGTGCCTGATTCATTGATGGATGATAGAAACAATTATAATTATTATTATTATTATAAATTATTATTATTATTATCATTCCATCAAACTATCTAAGATATATCAATTACAGGATGTGAAGAGTTAAAAACATTAAAGTCACACAGCTTTGTTTTTTGTTGTTTTTTTTCATTTCCCATTCCCATTTCTCTATTCTTCTACTTTTTCTTTTTCTATTTTATGTTTGGGAAAAGATTATATTTTCTTAAACTAATTCCAAATCAAAACTAATTAATTAACTAATTAAATAAATAAATAAATGGGGTGAAAAAGACAAAGAAGAAAAAAATTTGTCATAATTCTGAAATATGTTAAGTCATTCCTATAGAGTTGTCCAAGTGCATGATAGTATAGTGTGTATATATACTGTATGTATGTGTATATTACTGTGTGTGTGTGTGTATATATATTGTATGTGTGTGTATATTGTGTGTGTGTGTATATTACTGTATGTGTGTATATATACTGTATGTGTGTATATTACTGTATGTATGTGTATATTACTGTATGTGTGTGTGTATTACTGCATATGTAAAGATAGGGTAGTGTGTATATATACTGTGTGTGTGTGTATGTGTGTATTACTGCATGTGTAAAGATAGGATAGTGTGTATATATACTGTGTGTGTGTGTGTGTGTATATATTACTATCTGTGTGTATTACTGTATGTGTAAGATAGGATAGTGTATATTACTGTATGTGTGTATTACTGCATGTGTAAAGATAGGATAGTGTGTATATTACTGTATGTGTGTGTATACTACTGTGTGTGTGTGTGTGTCTTACTGTGTGTGTGTGTGTGTATTACTGTGTGGGTGTGTATATGTTACTGTGTATGTGTACTACTGTATGTGTATGTGTGTGTATACTGCATTGGCTGATGAATATCAGACATTCAACTATACTGGGTGTCATGAAGCGACATCAGACATATGTGTGCTAGACCAGTACATATGACTTTTAAAGCTCATCATCTGTGTGACTTATTACATACATACATATACATACATACACATACGTACACACACACACACGTACACACACACACACGTACATACATACATATATATACATACACACACACTCACATGAATGCATGCATATGTATACATACATATATATATTTTTTTATAATGCAAACAGTAAAAAAACAAAAAACAACACGGAGTGTATACACACACGCACACACGCACATGCATGGAAAACGGACATACGGTGGTTTACTTTGAGGCCTTTCAATTCCAGATTTTGCTTCCATGTCTGGAATTTCTTCTCTAGCTCTTCTACCGATTCTG
>JAOPJM010001291.1:21921463-21932685 GCA_027124095.1 Muusoctopus leioderma
ACGAACGAATTAAGCACTCAACACATATTGTGTGAGTTAAGTTTCGAATAAATGGTTCTTCCAACACTTGTAGAGTGTTCATTCACATCTAGTGAAGACCCCTCGAAAACTATGTTGATCACACAGAGGTGTCATACACACGTAACATAAACACAACGTTTGTGGTCATTAAATAAAGCCAATAATTCAACAGTGCCTATTCATGCAACTGTTGATGAATATTTGTATCGCTAAATTACTCCTGAGAGTCATAATATCGATTTTGTTCACAAAATTTTAATTTATCTATTTCAAAATAGGTGCAATTTATTCTTTTAAGTAAATAACTTCAACAAATAGGCGTAGGCATGGCTGTGTGGTTAAGGAGTTCACTTCGCAACCACGTGGTTTCTGGTTCAGTCCCATTGCTCAACACCTTGGTCAAGTGTCTTCTACTATAGCCTCGGGCCGACCAATACATTGTGAGTGAATTTGGTAGACGGAAACTGCACAAGCCCGTCGTATATATATATATATATATATATATATATATGTATATATGTGTGTGTGTTTGTGTTTGTCTCCGTTTATGTTTGTAACATAGCGGTTCGGCAATAGAGACCGATAGAATAAGTATTGGGGTCGATCTGATCGACTTTCAAGGCGGTGCCCCAGCATGGCTGCAGTCAAATAACTGAAACAATTAAAAGAGTAAAAGAGTAAATACAATACACATGTTATAATGAATATAATAAAGATATAGAAATACTATAATATATATAATAGTTATTAGTTCTTGTTGTTTAGCCCCAAATAAGCCCTGGGGGAGCAGACCTATGCTTAAAGGCATTCCAGCCATGACCATCTCGTCCTTCTCTTGGGCATGGCGTATATGGGACAACATTATACAATATGTCTCTCCATTTGTTAGACGCTAGAGCTTATTTTATTGGGTATTTGGCAGCTACTTCTAGCAGTTAGAAATACCACATAGAGTCCTCGTCACTGGCTCGTATCAGTATTAGGACATGCATGTTGGCGTCTCTGTTAAGAGAATGAATATCTAACTGTCTTATACCCATGAAAGAATTACAATACACGTACTTTTAATGCCAATATCATAAATTAAATAATGGAATAATAATAGCACACATATATATATATGTAAGTATGTTTATACATATGTATATATATGTGTGTGTAGTTGTATATGTCTGTGTGTGGGCGTAGATGGGTAGGTATATATTTGCGTGTGTGTGTATGTATGTGAGTATATCTGTGGCTGTTCTTTTATGTGTGTATGTCTGTGGGTATATGTATATATGTATATGTATATATATATATGTATGTATATGTGTACATGCGTATATGTATACAAGTTCATGCATGCCTATATGTTTATATGTGTGTGTAGTTGTACGTCTGTGTGGATACTGGTGTGGCCTTGTACACACATATATATGTCTGTGTGTGCGTTTATTGTCTAGGTAATTGATACATGTTGTTTTCATCAGTTTGCGGCTGACCTGTGTGAGAGTTTATTATCAAGCCATATTTGTGGTCTTTTACCCAGCAAATGACCAGGGGGAAGAAGGAAGCTAATATTTGTACTACTAGTAATAATACTACCCCTAGAAAGTTGTTCATTGTAAGTCAATCATTTGAAATTTTACCATACTGAAGAAGGCTTGGATTATTCGGAGTCAGGAAGTAATTGACTTCTTTGAGCCGGATCCTTTCGCTGGAAACATATGTATATGAAATAAAGTTTTATTAATGCTTCATTGAATTGTTCATTCTTATATATATATATATATATATTTCCTCCTTAGTCTGGAGACAATGCCGTACACATCGCCATTTTTTTAGAGTCTTCGAGACTGGTGGGAGGGAGGAAGGTATCTCCAGACTGAGGGCCTGACCCAGATGTTTGCAACAGAGTGAACTCCACTAAGAGCACCGAAGAGCTAGGTGGTGGTGTTAAACCGGGCGACAGATTAAGTCTACCACTCATGTAGGCCGCGGCGGAATTTCAACTCAGAACTCAAAGGGCCGCAATAAATACCGCGTGGCATCTCGTCCGACGCTCGAACGATTCCGGCAGTCCACCGCCTTAGACTGGTACTTTATTTATCTACCCCAAAAGGATGAAATGTAAACTTGACAGCGGCGGGATTTGAACTCAGAGCGCTGTGACGAATACTGCAAAGTATTCAATCCGACGCGCTAACGACTCTGCTAATTCGCTGATACATGACAGATTGAAGGGTTTTGGTTATTGAATATTTATCAAGAGATTTGCTTTCTTCTGAGTACCGTCTAGAATATTTGTGGTTGAACCTCTGGAGTATCATGTTGTTGTTGTTTTTGATTAGCCGCAGGTCAATCTGACCTATGAGCAAAATCATTCCAGCCATGTCCACCCAGTAGTTTTTTTTAGACATATTGTTCCCAGTATTATATTGTATAATGTATCTTTCCTTTTTTAAGACGGTAGAGTGTGAATTGAGGGAGATTTCGTTGCTATTTCTAGTGAGTGAGTAGCTCCCTCATTTTTTCAAAGAATGTCCAATTGTTGTTCTTGTTTAACCCCAAGTAGCTCTGATCGAACAGACCTATGATCGAGCAGACCTATGAGGCGCTTTATCCTTGACCATCCCATCTTTTTCAGGCACAGCGTATATAAGAATACCCTATCCAATGTGTTCCAGCCATGACCATTCCGTATTTGACACATTGTACCTAGTATTATATTGTATAATGCATCGTTCCTTTTAAAAGACAGTAGAGTGTGAATTGAAGGAGATTTGGCTGCTATTTCTAGTGAGTGACCGAGTAGTGGCTCTCTCAGTTTTTTCACAGTGCACTATTGTCGTTGTTGTTGTTGTTTAACCCCATGGAGCCCTGATCGAGCAAACCTATGATCAAAGGCTCTTCATCCTTGACCATCCCATCTTTTTCAGGTATGGTGTATATAGGAATACATTATCCATTGTGTTGTTTTTAAAAAGATTGTTCGTTGTAATTTGAGGAGATTTGGCTGTTATTTCTAGCAGGTCTAACGACGGCGTAGAGATATATTTGTTGGATCGTGGAGTTTTCTGCTGTTTACGAAGATATGAATAGAGATTTTTTTTATGGTAATCATAGGAAGAGTCATTAAATTAACTGAGTAAAGTCAGCCAAGATATTAGTCAACGAAGCTGCTTGGGTTAGAAGTTTCTGTGCACACAAGCACATTTTGAATGACATTATTACATCTTTGATTGAGAGTGACAAGTTCATAGGAAGAATGATTAGTTCGCTGGTTTGTAATCAAAGACTTTGTTAATATCGAGTTCTAAAGATATTTTTCGCTATGATTCTCTAAAACTAAAGACTGCAGGAAATTAGCTCACTAATGGATGTAGCCTTTCAGAGCAATATTCATGATCAGTAATGAAACGACGGCTGGGATTTCAAGATGTTATAAAAGATTTATGATTTTATAATTATTTTTAGTTATGATATTTCTTCATCACGTTAAAAAATACTGACAACTATGGTGAATATATATTTAGTTTCTCCTCATTTGCGTGGGGTTTTTTGCATTGATTTGGCCTGGAGGAAGGGATAGTGCTCATGGCTTTTGCTGATCCTCTGGAACTGGTGAGATTCATGCCGTTAACGTTCCCCTTAAACTGACACAGGAAAGGAATTCCAGAGGGCCGACGTTCTGAGAAGGAAGGACTGGGCGTAGTGGTTAGTGATGAGCCTGAGTAGGAGGCGTATACACAATATGGGTGACGATAGGGGGAGAAACGAGTGTGTCGTCTGTGCCTGAGTGGAGGTGGTGCAAGACCATCCAGCTGCAAGAAACAGAGGCCACTGTAGTAGCGATAGAAGAGGCAGAGTGATGAGACAGCACGTCTGTATGTTAGAGGCTTCAGGTTGTTTGTGAGCGACTTCATGCCAATCAGTCGAGTGGTTTACGATATCTGTGTGTGTAGCAGCAGCACAGTCCCAGATGAGAGAGAAATACTCCATTGTATGTCTTACCTGGGATTTTACAAAGTTAGTAGTTTTTTTTTTGGGGGGGGGTGAAATATATTGAGAGGTAGTTTTGCTATGTTGAATATGTGCATTCGCCAGGAGGGACTCTCAGTGATAGTGAGGCCTAGTGTTTAGAGCGATCGTAAGGGTTCTAGTTGCGTGCTGTTCGTGTTTAAGGGAAGGGGTGTGATAATGCTTTCATTGATATGTGTAGTGGTATTTTTTTTTGTTTTGTTTTTTGCTGTTGATGGCAACAAAATTGATTTGACCCCATTGGAGGATTCAGTTGCAAGTTTCCATCATGCTGAGTAGATGCCAGTCGAGGAGAAGTTGTTGAAAGACTTCATTTGGGATAGCAAGTTATTCTGGAGTACATTGTTTAATGGCTATAGCCGGAATGGCGTAATTACCTGTGGATTTGGTTGTGTGTTCAAATTTGGTTTTATTGATTATTGAAATTCGGTGCTAATGCTGCTGCTATCGCTAACAGATCTATCGGAAGATCGTAGCAGATCTTCATAATCGAACTAGGGAAACTATGTTTCCATTGTCTTTTCCTGTTGCTGAATACTATATGTCTGTCGCAACTCCTGACAGAAGTAGTCACCGTATTTTCCGGTGACTACTCATTTTCATCTGAGTGGACTGGAGCTATGTGAATTGAAGGTGCCTTGCACAGAGACACAATGCGCCACCTCGTCCGGCAATCTAACCCATGACATTGTGATAATGAATCTAACACTCCTAACTAACAACTAGTCCACGTGCCAGGGAAATAATGAATGGAATCTAATTCATCTATATTTGATAAGCGCATTGGGGGGAAAACAATGTGATGTTTTTGTATTTTTCGTAAGGAGACGTTAAATACTCGGCATTGGTGGGTTGATATGTATGTTAGGGGATATAAGTATTCAGATAAAGTACTGAAGGAGGATATTCTTTTAACAAAGTGTTAAAATCTATGGTAAAATCCAGATTCTGAGGAAAATGGTTTTGGTCAGCATCAGCATCAGCATCAGCATCAGGCTATAGGGGAATTCCTAGAAGAGTTCGTTAAGTTAAATCGCCGTGGGGAGTGAAGAATCTGAGAATCTTCACTCCTCAGAGGAATTTATTATTATTATTTAATTCTTTTGTTTTTTGTTTTTTTATGACTTTGTTAAAGGAGGAAGGGCAGCACCCATGATCTTTTTCAGGATCTTCGAGATCGGTGGATGGAAAGGAAGAAGTTATCCTCAGAACCGGAGACGTGGCCTGAGACGTGACCTTACAACAGAGTGGACACCGTTAAAGATACCCAAGGATCAGGTGGTGGTGTTAAACTGGGTGACGGATTACGTCTATCACCCAATAACAGAATCAGTCCCTCCGACGGGCTTCCACACAGTTTCCGTGTACCAAATTCCATTACCAAGATGTTGGTAGACCCCGTGGCTATAGTAAAAGACTCTTAACCAAGGTGCCACGTAGTGGGATTGAACCCGAAACTACGTGATTGCGAAGTCAACTTCTTAACGAAACACTCGTGCTTGCGCCCATATTGAACTATGTGAAATCTTCCACGAACTCTGCTATTTTAAAATTAAACACAACTTATTGATTTTGTAGAAGGTGTGTAAAATCAAGATGTGTATGCCACCTATGATGGCGAAGGCAAAGGCAATGATTCCTGTGGATAGTTCCTTGTTGTTGTTGTTGCTGCTGTTGCTGCTGCTGTTGTTGTTGTTGTTGTTGTTGTTTTTGTTGTTGTTTAACTCCAAGTCAGCATTGAGCGAACAAAACTTATGATCAAAGACCTTCCAGCTGTGCCCATCATGTGTTACCTAGGACTAAATTCACTCTCTGTTTTAAGGCAGTAGGATGTGATTTGTGAGAAGGAACACCTGAGACATATGTTTCAGGGGAAACCTTTACCAGGCAGTGAGAATTTTAGAATATCAGCATGATTTGAGTGTAACATTTCAAGAACAGTTCTTATTATCTGTGAAATACTTACAAAGAGTCGATTCCAGTGAGGGAAATTGAAGATCAGACGAGTGTGTCACACAGAATGAAAGCCTAAAACTATAAATATGTGGAGGAGGGAGGAAAGGGAACGAGTGTCTGCGAGGAAGAACAAAGAAATTACTAAGCTAATGAGGAAGCCTTTTATGTTGTCACTCAACCTGTTAGAAATAGCAGTTAAATCTCTTTCCTATAACCCCTTACCAACTTGAAAAGGAAGGGCACATTGTAATATGTACTCTGAGATATACTGCGTCTCATAAAAGGATGGAATGGTCGTGCGTAGAAAGCCTTTTATCAAAGGTATGCTTGATCGGGGTTGACTTGGGGCTAAACAACAATAACAACTAAGAGATTCAAAAGAAAAGAGACCGAAGTTGAAGTGAAAACATTATGGAAGTATTAGCAGATGACTAAGTAAGCGGTTAAGATCTTCGATCATAAATATACATTGAATTAAATTAAATTAAATTAGACATCTTACAAACACAAACCCAAGAAGGAAAGAATGTAACCAGCCGCCCGGAATGTGGCAGATGCGTGGTTCGATTCCTGTTGGCAGCTCCAGTCACATTTTTTCCTTCGTGGGTTTGTGTTTGTAAGATGTCTGGTGTTTGTAAGATGTCTGGTGTTTGTAAGGGTTTGCGTTTGTCTAATTTTATTATATTTAATGTTTAACTATGGAAGTAAATATTAGAAAATACAGGAAGTAAATATTAGAAAATACAGGAAGTAAATATTATAAAATACAGGAAGTAAATATTAGAAAATACAGGAAGTAAATATCCACCTTTTTTCATCTTTTTCTGTGTCTCTTTCCTTGTAGCAAACTGAATAAAGTATTTTATTTATTTTGTTCATCTTATATTTGATGTTCTTGGCGAGGAGGCAAGGAATCGCTAAGAAGATATTTAAATCTCTACACCTCCATTCTTATAAAATTATACCGAAGCTAACTTGCCATGCAGCGATTTGAGGGTCAATCAAATTTCAACAATATACTGGAGTAGATTCAATCGATGATTATCCAATCTTTAGAAGAAAAAAAGTAGCATGATGCCTATTAAAACGAAATCAATATCTTGTCAGAAATTTAGATCTATGTTATTTCCTCTGTATTCCGAAATTACAAATTTAACATCTCTATTTTAAAATCGCTTTTATATACTTGAATATTAGTTTTAAATATCTGTTTTATTGTAGCGCCACTAAGCAATATAATAAAAACTGTTATCTGAAACTAAACAATAAAAAATCTAGAATATCAGTCTAGAGATTTGGAAATAATAATGTTGAAAAGTGGTTTAATAGAGTCGTTCGTTAAACTCTATTAGAAGTGTAGTTACTTTAATCAGAGAGAGAGAACCTTAATCTGCAAAGATTATACACAGAGAAATTTCAGAAATATTAAATATATTTGGATAAAATATATTTAGATATATTAAATTAGCAATGAATTACATTATTAAGATTATTTTATCCTAATTATAAACTTTAAAATAATCAAACACTAATTAATTTCCAGTAGTCTACTAATGAGATTAATCCCTTTTGTTTTAACCTATCGTACTATTTGTAATGTTCGAAGATTTGCCCTCTAATGTATTCTGGTCAATTTAGAACAATCAATCAAGTAGCCAAAAGGGCATATTTCATTATCCTTGATTCTTCCAAAACAATCTTTGGAATATTATCAATGCTGTTCCTTTATTTTTCATAACATCACAATATTTCAGTGCCTTTTCTAGTTGTAAAATATTGAATGTCAGATTGACTGTGGAACAAAATCTCTTAGGAACTTTTCATGGCATTTAACTTTTATTGTAAACAAACTCCAGGAAATATTAGTTCTGCTGTTTGTTGAACTATGACATAAGAAGATACAAATAAATTACTCGTCCTAGAAGTCTCCAGCATAAATATTATATATTATGTGTTTATTGATACCAACATGAACATTATTACAAAAACAGCAGTCCTATTAGTTTTTAAAATATCGTACCACGCTCAGTAATTACTTTTAGTAACCTTCGGGAAACTAACTAAGAATCTCGCAAAAAGATTTCATTTTGATTTTGATTATTTTCATTTTTTTTTTCAATTCTTCATTTCATCTTTTTTTCCCGTCTCTTATCGGAATTCTAATCCCAAAATATGCAACAAGATTCCTGTTTTATTTAAATTTCTAGTGGTTTGACATGCTCGGAAACGCATTGCCACGAGGAAGATGTGCTAATACTTTTTCAATTGCTGCATACTTGTTTTGATTAACAATCACATGAAGTCATAGCTTGTTCTAATCTTAACGTATTTTTTTGTATTACTTTATAATCTCCGAATCACAGTCAAGCTATAAAGATGCCATCCCTTCATTATTTGTTGGTTGATATTTTACAGGATTTAAGAGAATAGATATAATGGTTGAATATATTAATTTAAATTGAAATAATTATATACTTTCCCTTTTAGAATTTTGAAACCATTTTTGGTTGAATTCCTTATATCCCATCTTGTGTTCTTGTTATTAAATTCTTCCATATAAACAACGACAAAAACATTTAGAAGAAATGTGTTCTTTAATGTAATCTGCAGGCAGTTTGAGGGATTAACGGTAATCTTTTGAGAATGAATGACATTTGCAACAATTTGAGATGACTTGAAGTAAATCTACGTTTTAATGTTGTCCAACACAGCACAAAATATTTCTAAACGTTTACAACTTTACTTGCCAAAGTTTACAATAAAATTTGGACATTTATTTAACATTTCCCTCTGAACATTTTTCTTTTTGACTTCAGTCGTCTTTTTAGTTCCTCCTTAAAATAAAATCATTCTGGGCGGTCTCTTTACCCTTCTTTTTATCTCACTACATCCTCCCCCCTATCTCTCTCTCTCTCTCTTACTCTCTCTTACACTTTCATCCTAATTTAGCTTTCAAATTTTCAGATGTTGCTTCTTTATTTCAGAATATTTGCATTTTTCGTTTCTTCTCAGCTCTAATTCTTAATTGTCTTTAATCTTCACATTGTTATCTTCGTTTCAATAATCTTATTCAATTAAACACTCTGGTTTCAACTTTTATACCTCTTGATGTGTTAACTGTATTTCCCTATACAACCAACTACACTGCAGAAAGTTATCTCATCAATTCAATTACTCCTCATTAATCTCAAAATTGTAGATTTATTTTACTAATTTACCTAATGGAACTAATTATTACACTTCAAAGAGTATCTTTTAGAATTTTTTTTTCATTTTATTTTTTAGCATTTTTTCTAATACTGTTACATTTGAATGACTACCTAATGTTTTCCGTATGTTTAATTTCTCATTAAAATGTTGAAAACTATCATCAGTCAAATTTTAAAACAAATACGTACTTATAATTCATATCATAAAAATAACTAGTTATAGTAGTTATAGTTTCCGATATAAAACGAATTATATATATATATATATATATATATATATATGCATATATATTTGTTGGTAAAAATCCCATATGGAAAAGAAATAACCACAATTGAAGTAAAGTACTCAGTACATCAAGTAGAGGCAATATATTTATTATGTATAAAATAAATGACTCTTATAAAACTAGCTGTTTCCTTCTCTTAGAATTTTTCTAGAGAATGGAGAATGAAACAGAGCTAGTTTTGTATATATATATATATATATATATATTTATGCTATATTTACATTATGCTTATATATTACACTATAAAAATAAATATACCTACACATTATATAATATCAATATATGCCTATACATTACATTATATCAAGAAATACCTATACATTGCATTATAAAAATAAACACCTTCACATTATATTATATCAATAAATACCTGTACATTTTAAACCGTAGCTGTCCATCGCTTTCGCTGAGGGTTTTAGGTGCCTATGCAGTCGTGAGCAGATACAGACACCCTCGATCTCACCTGCTCAAGATCAATCCTGACAGTGTTACTTCTGTCAACATTAGCCAGTTTGCTCCCAAGTTATCCATTATCTAAACCAAACTCTTAAACATTAAGAGTAAAATGTAAACATATATCATCTTGTCAAGGACAATCTCTCAGACTCTACACACTACCGTTTTATTTCTCTTGCTTCCAACGTATTTAACTCTTAACATCATGATACAAATTGTCTTCGTCTTGTAATGATTGGGCAGAAAATGCATAAAAACGGGGTTTTTACAGTTTATTTATTATGAAATTTGCAGGTAAGAAAGGCAGGTGCTTGAGGCGTTTTCACACAAAAATATTTCACTTTCTCCATATATATAGTTCAATGTTTCCTATGCGGTACCGTGTGCATCCGTGTCTTGCAGGACGTTAATATTTACGATAATAGAAAGCGACCCTCTTCATCACCTTAGGTTGTGTTTCCTTCTCACCAACCACCGGTATGGTTTATGTAGAGCCGTATCTAATGCATAATGCATATTATAGGCCATACACAAGTAGTTTCTCATTATTGAACATTATTGTTGCCCTAAACATCATCAACCCATTCAACCGTGTCTGACACGAAAACGTTCTCGCAATGTTGCTCGCTCCTGGGTTCTGTCGGAATCCCATCTTTTGATGGGAAGTTTTCTCTGAGGCCGGTCTTCTCTTAGGCAGTGTGCTCTGACCAAGCTCTCTCCAACCACATTCTATCAATTCGAGTGTACGCAAGTATCGGTTATATCTACCATTCGATCACAGAGGGGAAAGTTTTGTCGCTGAGGATCTGTTAGGGTATGGCATATGATGTTGGTGATACCACCATAGGAACAAGCTTCAGTTACTTTCGTAGGAACATAGTCTTATTGAAAAACCTTATTTCGAGGATATTTCAAATTATCTAAAAAAAAAAAAAAGTAAGTAAGAAATGGAAACGAAACACGTGCTTTTTAATGTGAAAATTAAGTACTAAAATTGTCAACGTAAAGTTATATAATATATTATAAGCACCAGTATGTATAAGTCATAAAAGAGAAACAGGTATACTTTTTTATTTTATTATTATATGAATATGAGAGTGTTTCATTCCTACATCATTAATTCCTATAAATACATACTCTTTTACTCCTTTACTATTTTACTTGTTTCAGTCATTGGACTGCGGCCATGCTGAGGCACCGCCTTAAAGTCGATTAGATCGACCCCAGTACTTTTGAGTCTGGTACTTATCTTATCGATCTCTAAGCCGAA
>JAOPJM010001291.1:21997588-22007686 GCA_027124095.1 Muusoctopus leioderma
TCATAGTAATGATGGTCAGTGTTAGTGGTATGCAAGTCCTCCTAACTACCGCAGTGTTTCATTTGTAGAAACTGATTAACCCATGCCGTTGTACATTATAGTATGATCTTCCACCACCGATCAGCGCTGATATAGCCATTATATCAGTTTGTTGATATTTGCCTTCATCTGTACTGGAGCACTGCTCCATGATTGACATTTAGGTTTACTCCTAAAGTGATTAAGATTTCGTCTGGTTCCTACTCTTTGGCCTGCCTGGCTTAGTTGAACCTACCAGGGGCATGGCTCCCACCAGTATAACCATCCGAGTCAACAGAACACACAAGCCACTCCACCACAACAAGGTACTTAATCAAACTAAAGAACTAAAAAACGAAAGAACATACACACCACACACACATATATATGCACACATACAGAGAGAGAGAGAGAGGTATAGATATACATATATGTGTGTGTGTATATATACATATTGTGAATGTATGTATGTTTGTCTGTTCCTAATTTACTCCCAAATCATGAATCGAACACCCACTAATATATATATATTATTTTTCAGCGTCTCATACTAAATACTTCAACACCCGCTTTGTGTCTGAATGCGATTCTAAATTTTTGGTAATCCTGTTGTAAAAGCTACACGTTTCTATCCATTATTTCTTCCAGTATTTTCCTCTTTTCTTGGACAGTCGCTCTATTCTGCCGCTAGAGATATTTACATATATCCGCTTCGGTTCGTTAAGATGATATCTCTTTAAAAATTAGTCCTGTAGATATTACGGGAACATTATTCATTGAAAAGTTATTATTCACTCATTTTCGTTCTTTATTTAAAAAGTAATTCCTTCCGTGGCATGTTTATTCTCAATCATTATAAATATTTCTTTATTTCCTTATGTGTCAATAGTGCGAACATTACATGGGGAGCAAAGAAGTGGAAAGGTGAAATACTCTCAGTATGTTGGTCCAATGGAAAAGTTAGCATTCCTCTATCGGCTGAGCCTCCAGAGCCACTTTAAATGCTGCTATTCGCCTCCACAACACAGTCAGGCATGGATTTGTATGCATACTACTTCATGGTTCGTTATATCTACTTCAACCACTTGTGACGATGTCAAGATTTATTCCACTCGAAGAGTCTACTTTACTGAAGAAAATGCTTTGCAACATACACTCGTTCCGAGAAATACAACTCTAACTGCATTCTTCAACTGTTATCATGAAGATCCCTTTGCACCATACACTGATATATACTGAAGTCATATTTTTCTACATCTGGGATAAAAACAAATGGAGTAGGAGAAAAAGAAGCAGCCCTGCAGATGGTCATCCTGGTATTTTTTTATAAATATGGAGACTTGAAAAGAGTCTCCACTGTTCATCCAAGTCAGCAAGAGTGTTTTTACCTTCGTATACTGCTTCATGATGTTAGAGATCCGACATCCTTCGACGACTTGCGAACAGTCCAAAGACAACTGTGTGACACATCCAGAAAGGTATGATTCAAGCGAAGCCTTGTTGTTGAAGATTATACACAGAGAGAGGCCATTATGACAGAAGCGGTAGTTTCACAGTCACCAGCCAACTCCAGAAGTTTGTTGGCCATTTTGTTGTTGTAAGTTTGTGGTATTTCTAATCCAATTGCATTGTGGCAAAAACACATATAAGATCTGTTAGAAGACTTCAAACACAAGACTCGAATGAAAATCCCAATATAGAAGTTCACTCCAATGATGTCATTTTCTACTTGGCCTTTATTGCCTTTGAGGACAAAGTATTGTCTCTGGGGGGAAAGGCGTTTTCATCGTTTGGTCTTCGAGTTAAATGGAATCAGAGTGACAACTTTCATCATGAGGTTCTGCGTGAGACACTTTACATTATGATTCTTTACCGATAAGTTGCAACTAATGAGCCAACGTTGCTACCTGGCCAAAGAACAACACACTCAGACGATACCAAACCAATGCTCCGTGATGCTTTCAGGAACTGTTGTAAAGGTGTCATAATCGGATACAGGAAAGAATGTGATGTCTTCAACCTTCAGCTCCTAAAACCACGGACGAAGGTTTCATTTATGTTTGTGAGTGAACTTCTCTATGTTGATGACTGCGCGCGGATGGCCTACTTCCAAGCGCTGTAAATTGCTTCACCAAAGCAAACATTCCCTGCGGTATCGCCATCAGCATTAAGCAGACAGAAGTGAAGTTCCAACCAAAACCAGGTTTTCTACTTCATGACCTGATCATAAAATGAAGATAGACGAAAAACAACTGAAGGTTGTGCAAAAGTTCTGCTAACTGCAGGAGAAGTCTTTCTCTCACAGAATTCCCGCATAGACAATGAGATCACGACTACGGATAGAGAAAGTAAGGCTCACCTTCGGAAGACTGCACGGCAGACTTCGTCAGATCGTGGAGTCCACCTTAGCACAAAGATCGGTGTACATCGGACAGTTGTCCTAACCACTCTTTCATACGAAAGTGAAACTTATACGCAATACTGTCACTTCCACTTAAGATGCATCTGAAAAATCTGTAGTATATTTGGGGGAAGGACAAGGTAGCTAAAATAACTGTACTTGAGTGGTGCAGAATTGAAGGGATCGAAGCTCTCTTCATCAAGGGCCAGCTCCGGTGGGCGAGACACATTGCTCGAATGGAGGACAGCCAAATATCAAAAGTTTTCTTTTACGTGAAGGCCAGCATAAGAAGTATAAGGACGTCTTGAAATCCAACTTCAAAGCCTGTGACATTCCCACTGACGACTGAGAAAGGCCAGCACTTCTCTGATCAGATTGGCGATCAAAGTGCTACGCAAGAATAAGGTACTTTGAACGCCACCGCATCGATTAGCTCCATGAGCGTCTTACGACCCGATACGCTGAAGTTTAAGATGACCCATTGAAACTGGCGAATACGCCTATCCGGTCTGCAAATTCAGAAAGGTGTACTATTTTTACTTGATGCTCCAGAAGGAATTGGGAAAACATTTCTCACCAACCTGTTTTTGGCAAAAGTCCGTCAAAACCAATAAATTGCACTCGCAGTTGCTTTTTCTGGGATTGCAGCAACTCTTCTGTCTGGTGACCTCGATCAGCTCTGATCGAACCAACCTATAATCAAAGACATTTTAGTCGTGTCCATCCCATCTATTTTTTTTTTTTCTCGTTTTGTTTTTCAGACATGGTGTATCTAATTACCACATTAAGACGGCAGGGTGCGATATGAGGGATCTTTGGCTGATACTTTTAGCAGAGATAGCGACAACGTAGCTGGTCGTTCATTGGTTCATATAATTTATGATGTTGTTATGAGTTATAAAACTGTTTTCCAATCCCTAACATTTCATTCTATCTTGTTCAAACATTGATGTCTATATGACCCACCAAGTTGATACT
Source organism: Muusoctopus leioderma (assembly GCA_027124095.1). Lineage (NCBI taxonomy): Eukaryota > Metazoa > Mollusca > Cephalopoda > Octopoda > Octopodidae > Muusoctopus > Muusoctopus leioderma. Next base: position 22,000,986 of record JAOPJM010001291.1, read on the forward strand.
AACCAGAGGACTGCAAATGTAGTCAGCACCATTTACTATCAATACCATTAACATTAACAACATATATATCTCGACCCAGTGAGGAAGCTTCAACGTGGCCGCTTGACTTGCTAGAAATACTAGCTAAATCTCCCTCAAATTATACACTTCTGTCTTTAGAAAAAGAGGAAAGGCACATTGGATAATGTATTTCTAGATACACTATGCATGCAAAAGATGAGATGGTTACAGCTGGAACGTTTCTAATCTTAGGTTTGTCCGATTAAGTCTGATCTGAAACTAAATAAGACCAGTAACACACAAACACACACACACACACACACACACACACACACCCTCTTCTTTCCGGAAGATGTGGCAGTAACATCCTTCCGGCCAGACATGTTTCCTCTATCCACTGTGCCCTTGGAGGAAAGACTTGACAACTCCCACCAACTGAAGAAAGACAAGTACCAGGATTTGATCGATGAGGCTCTTGTCGAAGGATGGCATGCAGCCTTATTTCCTATTCAAGTTAGTTGCCGTTGTTTCCCCCAGCAAGATCAATGCGCTATTTCTTACAGAAGATCGGTTTGGAACTCAGACCAGCTCAAGATGGTTGTGGTTGACGAGCGAGAGACCGCAGTTGGGAACCTTCTGCAAGTCAAAGCTAATTTAGTTTTCGCTGCCCCACTCAGGCGAAGCACAGAGGCTTAGGGGCAAAACGCTTGAGACACGGAGGTACCTGCTGAAGGTGTGGAAGGGCTCCCAATAATTACGAACGCTCTGGTTATCGACAAAGGGTACTTACAATATCTTTAAGTTGCTCCTACAATTTCTGCATAGGGCAAAGCATCTCTGATGTTTATTTCAACCATGTATGCATGCATACATACATGATGGATTCTCCGTCGATTTCGACGATGAGTGTTCCATTGTTCGATCAACGGAACGATCTACTCATTGGATTAACGTGTAAGCGGCTGAGTATTCCACAGACACGTGTACCCTTAACGTAATTCTCAGGCAGAATCAGCGTGACACAGTGTAACAAGGCTGGACCTTTGAATTACAGGTACAATCCATCCGACGGTCTTCTATAGAGTTTCCGTCTACCCAGATTCACTCACAAGGCTTGGGTCGACCTGAGGCTATGGTAAAGACACTTGCCCAATGTGCCACGCAGTGGGATCGAACCTGGTACCTCATGATTGTGAAGCAAGCTTTCTAACCATTCGGCCATGCTGCATCTACACACACACACACACACACACACACGAGACAACAATGGAGCCTTCACACGGTCACTCGGCCAGCTATTACTGTCACTAACATATCTCCAACTATTACAAAAATTAAAGTTATCCGGAGTTAACTCCCCTGCAAATTATCTCCCTTGTCTTGATGCACTGAGAGTAGTCTCCCTTGAATAAATGCCGCCCGATTTTATTTTCATCACATTATTGAATTATTGAATTATAATGATTACAATGAGAAACCAAAGGCTGTTTTTTCGAAACGTCACAAATACGTATAAAGCTCACACACATGTATATTTTCACTAAACCAGTGTTTGTAGATGTTGTATTACTGGTGTTATTGTTTTGACTGCAGAAGAAATCAATGCTAAGTTTTTAATTTTTTATTATTTTTTTTTTCAGTGAGATTTCAGCTAACAATTCTTTTATTCTTTTACTAGTTTCAGCCAGTGAGCTCTGGCCATGCTGGAACACCGCCATCAGTGCTATTACAGCCCTCTTTCTGTGGTTGGTATTTAGTGAATGAGGGAGATGGATACCACTGCCTTCACATGTATTTCTTACCGTAACGTAAGCTCATCTGGGACCTTAGACAGTAGAATGTCCAAGTATTGTTTGAATGTGTTGTCCAAGTATTGTTTGAATGTGTTAACATCCACTCCAAGTAACATAGTGTTCGATTCAATAGACTGCACTATTTTAATACACCATGTTAACTTTGAATGATTTTATGTATATTTTCTAAGATGTACCTAATTCTTTTTGATGTAAGATAAGATATTCTTGATGTATTTCTCAAGCCATGAATAGTAAAGATAATAATAATTTCTAGCATAGGCTCAATACCACAAATTTTTGGAGATTATATCAACCCAAGGACATGACTGGTACTGATTTTATATAAAAGATTAAAAAATAACAATAATCTGACCTATATGGTTGAATTATTTTTATTATTATTACTATTGTTATTATTATTGAGGGTGGTGGATTCGCTGAATCGTTAGCGCATCAGACAGAATGCCTTGTAGTATTCGTTCCGGCTTGCTACGCTCTGAGTTCAAACCCTGCCGAGGCCAACTTTGTTTATCGACCCAAGATGGATGAAAGGCAAAGTACCAGTCAAGTACTGGGGTCGATTTAATCGACTTATCCCTCCCCCTACAATTTCTGGCCTTGTGCCAATATTAGAAAGAATTATTATTATTATTATTATTATTGTTGTTGTTGTTGTTGGTGGCGAATTAGCAGTCGTTAGCGCATCAGACAGAATGCCTTGAAAGTATTCATTCTGGCTCACTGTGCTCTGAGTTCAAATCCTGCTGAGGTCAACTTTGCCTTTCATCCTTCCGGAGTCGATAAAATAAAGGACATCATCTATAAGCAATACAACATCATCATTTACTGTTGCTGGAATACTATTGTTATAAGATCAAGTCAATTATCTAGGTAGGCACTGTAACCGTGAGTTTCTAAGTTCAATACTCTACAACGTGTCTGCCTGGTCTTGCTTCTACTTCAACATTTCTAAGTTTCATTTTGTGGAATTACACGTAGATCTAACTCTTAACTTCCCGCAGGATACCGTTCCACACGGTACCGTATCATCAAATTGATATGAATCATTAAACTATATATATTTATCGTGAAAATGCTTCAAGCACCTGTGTTTTTTTTACCTGCAAATTTCATAATAAATAAACTGTAAAAAGAAAAAAAACCCTGTTTTTAGGTATTTTCTGATCCCTTATTACAGGGCTTTGAACATCCTGTTGAAAATTTTCAGAGTTAATGTAGAATGAAACTAACTCAGAGTAATAAGAAGGCAAGGATCCTCTGAGTATAGATGAAGAGGAGATCTATATCTGATGCCAGTCAAACGACTGGTGTTATGAAAGAGTTTTATGATAAAACTTTAGATCCAACCACTAAAACCCTGTCAGTTCTCCCTTTAGAACTTCAACAGAAGAACTTATGTAATTCATGTAATCACAATAATTATTAAATATTTACTTTGTTTTTCATTTCTTCCACTTTTTCAAACAATACTCTAGCCTGTAGTCATCTACCCTACACCCTCAGCATTGGTTTCTGAACCACTTCATCCTCCTCCTCCTCATCATCATCATCATCACCAACACCACGATCATCACCATCATCATCATCATTATTATCCTAACTCGACTGCCCACTCCCACTTTACAATGGGATCTGCTGCCTCTTTAAGACATAACCAAAGACCCTGTGACTATAATTGTTTCTAACATAGGCACAAGGCCAACAACCTCAGTACTTGACTGGTACTTTGTTTATCGACCACAGATGGATGAAAGGCAAAGCTGGCCTCAGCGGGCTTTGAACTCACAGCGCAGAGAGCTAGAACGAATACTGCAAGGCATTCTGTCCGACACGCTAACGACTCTGCCAATTCTGCCAATAATAATAATAGTAATAATAATAATAATAATAACAACAACAACAATAATTCCGAGAACATGAAGAAAGCCAAAGACATTGTTAGTTGAGATATTATATTGAAAATAAGCAAAGTGACATCCTGTCGGAGTTTTATGGTCAACATGTAGCAGTCTTACACCACATCACACCTGGTCAACATGTAGCAGTCTTGCATTCACTACATCACACCTGGTCAACATGTTGCAGTCTTGCATTCACTACATCACACCTGGTCGACATGTTGCAGTCTTGCATTCACATTACAATGGGTCAACATGTAGCAGTCTTGCATTCGCTGCATCAGGCTTGGTCACCATGTAGCACTCTTGTATTCATCACATCACACTTGGAAAAACATGTAGCACATTTGTATTCCTCACATGTCATACACTCGGTCGACATGTAGCAGTCTTGCGTTCACCGCATAACAACCTGTTCAACAGGCAGCAACATGTAGCTAACATGTCTTGTATTCACTACATCGCACCTGGTCGACATATAGCACTTTTACATTCACCGCATTGCATTCGATCAATCAACATGTAGCACTCTTATATTCACCGCATCACACCTGGTCAACATGTAGCGGTCCTGCATTCATCGCATCACACTCGGTCGACATGTAGCAGTTGTACATTGACCACATCACACTTTGCCAACATGTAGCAGTCTTACATTGACCACATCACACATGCATATATATTTTACAACCAGTCCAACTTAATAGTGGTGTCAATGAAAGACATAAAAGATAGGGATGAATAAAAAATTAACAGACAAAATTCAATCAAAGACAAAGAATGATTATTTTTTTTTTTTCCGCATTTTGTTTTGTTTTGGAGGGAAGGGAGTGTTATTGTTTTGTTTGATTGTTCATTTGTTTGTTTATTTGTATGTTTGTTTGTTAGTTTTCAGTCCGTCTCATGTCTGCCCTTACTGCAACGCAATGCCAACGGTAAGTATTTCACTGATCCGCCTGACATGTAGAATGCAAGACATCCTGTCAGGAACATGGTCATGTAAGCAACTACTATAGATATTACGTACTGCGTTGAAACATATTCACGACTTAAACCATTCAGGTATGTCTGAAATAGAAACAACAAAAAACAATAAGCATTTTTACACAAAAGTTTCAACAGATTTTTAATATAAAAGATATTAGACATTATAAGCATCAATTTGAGACAGAAAAGTGCAACAGGCCACAAACAGGACTTAATCCATGTATCTATAGGTTGCTAGGTAACCATGTCATCAATTACGCTACAGAACCCCTGCCAGTCCCTCTTCTCAAATTAGCAACAATAATTAATGTTGTATCTGCTATATAAGGCAACGGATTGGGAGAATCATTAGAGTGTAGGACAAAATGCCTTGCAGTATTTTTTCTGGCTCTTTATGTACGGAGTTCAAATCCTGCCGAGGTCAACTTATCCTTTTAGGGTAGATAAATAAAGTACCAGTCCAGGGCAATGGATTGGCAGATTTATTAGAGTGTTGGACAAGATGCCTTGCGGTATTTGTTCCGGCTCTTTGCATTTTGAGTTTGCCCACAATGACACTGGTACCAAGCTGTATTGGCCCCTGCCTTTCCCTTGGATAATATTGGTGGCGTGGAGGAGAGAGAGACTTGCTGCATGTGCAACTGTTGGACCTCCATGATAAACCTTGCCAAGGCCTGTGCCCTGGAGAGGAACTTTCCTGACCACAGATACATGGTCGTCAACCTTCCTTGACCAACGGAGGTCTTAAAATCTGCTATTATAATTTATAATTTGAGCATATTCCTAGACTTAATTACAGTTGCAAACATCGAACTGAAGTGAGACACCTCACTATGCTGGACATTAGTAGATTGGTTAACCCTTTCGTTACCATATTTCCAATGAAATACACTGCCTATGAGTTTCAATTAATTTTGAAAATAATCAAGAATTTGAAGGAATTTAGTAAAATAACTTTGTTATTAAGTTGGTGTTTGGAACATAAAAAGTTCTTACATAAAATTATAATGGAAGGTTTAAATTTAAATATGAACACTTTAACCCTTTTGTTACCATATTTCTAATGAAATACACTGCCTATATATTTCAATTAATTTTGAAAATATTCAAGAATTTGGATGGATTTAGTAAAATAACTAACTTTCTTGTTATTAAGTTGGTGTTTGGAACATAACTTAACGAAAAGTTCTCACATAAAATTATAATGGAAGGTTTAAAATTAAATATGAACACTTTAAAACAAGTGTTTTTTTTTTTATCATAGATCCATGGGCAGTTTCAGGCGGGTTGGTATCAAAAGGGTTAAATATGTCCACACTGACTTAATTACTGTATAAGTATTTGTGTAATTTATCAAGATTTAACCCTTTCATTACATATTTCTCATGAAATACTCTGCTTATGATTTTCAATTAATTTTGAAAATAATCAAGAATTTAGAGGTGATTTAGTAAAATAACTAACTTCCTCGTTATTAAGTTGGTGTTTGGAACATAATTTAACGAAAAGTTCTTACATAATATTATAATGTAAGGTTTAAAATTTAATATGAACACTTTAAAACAAGTGGGGTTTTTTTAATCATAGAACCAGGAGTGGTTTCAGGCAATTTGGTATCAAAAGGGTTAAAAGAAATTTAAAAAAATAAAAATTAAATAATTAGATAAAATAAAAATATAAACAGTAAATAAATAAATAAAATTGTTTCTAGAATTATCTAGAACTCCAGCAGGTTGGATTTTACACTTAATTCCATAGTTTGAAAGCTGAGACTTTCTCTACAAGCAGGCCACTTTGTTCTGGAATGTTCAAGACGTAAACCATATGTGAATACATGCTAACAGTTTTTTAAAAAATGGACTTTGCTATAATTTCTCTCCCTCTCTCTCTCTCTCTCTCCCTCTCTCTCTCTCCCTCTCTCACTTTGGTGCACATGTGTGTGTGTGTATGTATATATATATATGAGTGAATGTGTGTGTATATATATATATATATATAT
>JAOPJM010001291.1:22024422-22034720 GCA_027124095.1 Muusoctopus leioderma
ACACGTGTACCCCTAACGTAATCCACAAGCAGAATCAGCGTGACACACAGTGTGACAAGGCTGGACCTTTGAATTACTGGTACAATCCATCCAATGGGCTTCTACACAGTTTCCGTCTATCCAGATTCACTCAGAAGGCTTGGGTCGACCCAGGGCTATGGTAGAGACATTTGCCCAAGATTCCACACAGTGGGATCGAACCTGGGACCTCGTGATTTCGAAATTGTATGTGCGTAACAACTCGGTCTTCTCTCGTGCACGCTACATCTGGATTCCTCTTATACCCAGTTTTTCTCTCAGTTCGTTTTGTGCTCTGTTGTTCATGCACACTAACATTACACATCCAGCCGAGCATGCTCGCTTCATTTCTCTGCAGCCTTTGCACATCCTCTGCATTCACTGCTCATGTTTTGTTACCATGCAGCATCACACTTTGTAGACAAGTATCATACAATCTGCCCTTCACTCAGAGGGAGAATCCCTTCATTGTCAGCAGAGGTAATAGCTCTCTGAAATTTTTCCACCCTGTCCTTACTTTAGCTACTATGCTTTCAGAACACCCTTCTCGACTGCTAATTAGGTCACCTGAGTAACTGAAGCTATCAACTATTTCTAGGGAGCCTGCTGAACATTTGAAAGAATTAATATCATTGTTGCTCTTACTGCTGACGATACCTGCATATCTGCTACATACAAAGTCTTTATTCCCTGTCAGCCTGCCTATTATCCTACTGCACCTCTTGTGCACCTATAGTTTACCTTGGGTACACCATATGGAATTCCTACCTACTGTTTTTCTGCATGTCAAGCATGGCCATGTGTTTTTGTCTATATTAGATACCATCATACTGTCTCTTTACTGTGGCAGTCTTTGTTGTTGCTTTGTTTTGTTGTTTCTGAATAATTTACCATTCTCATTTCATAGCTGTGTTGTTGCTACTGTTGTTGCTACTGTTGCTGTTGTTGCTACTGTTGCTGTTGTTGCTACTGTTGCTGTTGTTGTTGCTGTTGCTGTTGTTGCTACTGTTGCTGTTGTTGTTGCTGTTGTTGCTACTGTTGCTGTTGTTGCTACTGTTGCTGTTGTTGTTGTTGCTGTTGTTGCTACTGTTGCTGTTGTTGCTACTGTTGTTGTTGTTGCTACTGTTGCTGTTGTTGCTACTGTTGCTGTTGTTGCTACTGTTGCTGTTGTTGCTACTGTTGCTGTTGTTGTTGCTACTGTTGCTGTTGTTGTTGCTACTGTTGCTGTTGTTGCTACTGTTGCTGTTGTTGCTGCTGTTGTTGCTACTGTTGCTGTTGTTGCTACTGTTGCTGTTGTTGTTGCTACTGTTGCTGTTGTTGCTACTGTTGCTGTTGTTGCTACTGTTACTGTTGTTGTTATTGTTTAGCCTCTTATCAATCCTGATCGAGCATACTTATGATGAAAGACATTCCAGTCACAACCATGCTGTCTTAAGTGTATCTAGGAGTACATTACCTAATGTGGTTTTTTTTCTTTATTTGGAAGAATTGGCTATTATTTCTAGTAGGTTGAGTGACCACTACCCTTCAGTTGAAAGTGGGAAACAGAAACTTTTTCTTTTTTTTTTTTCCTTCACTTCCAGATGAAGGGCAAAAGCTCTGAAATGGTAGCTCATGATTGTAAGGACGTGGGTTCGATTCCCAGACCAGGCAGCACATTGTGTATTTAAGCAAGACTCTTTCACATTGCTCCAGTCCACTCAGCTGAAAATGAGTACCAGCAGTAGCTGGGGGTTAACCCTGCAACAGACTGGTGTCCTGTTCAAGGGGGGAGTTTTGCATACTCAGTATCTCAACGCCATGGGAACCGAGATAAGCTCCGGCCTAATGGGGCCCATAGGCTCAAGAAAGACTTCAAGTTAACTAGGCAGCGCATTGGCAGAGTCGTTAGCACATCGAACAGAATACCTTGCAATATTCATTCCAGCTCACTGCACTCAAGTTCAAATCCCGTTGTGGTCAACTTTGCCTTTTATCCTTTCCGGGTAGATAAACAAAGTACCAGTCTAGGATGGTGGACTGGCAGAATTGTTACACTGGTGCCCCTACGACTCCATTAGGAGTTAAGGGTTCAGAATCGGAATGTGAATATCTCCACTGCATTTGTATAGGTTTGATCTCCAATCAAAATGTAGTTTGATGCAAATATATGCAGTAAAGATGAGGTTAGTAGTCTTGAAAATTATAGGAGGATGCAGAGGAAATTATAGGAGGAACATATGGCGTTTCTTGGGCATTTATTTAAACCTGGCAGTGACTGCCCCCTCCCCAGGCCTGAACACAGCTAATTTCTTTTGGAGAGAGCGATAGAAAGCCAGAGTAAGTTCGGAAGAGAGAAAGTTTGAAAGAGAGAGAGAGAGAGAGAGAAGTCTTGACCCCCGAGTCTTTATTGACGCCAAAGAGATGAAAGGCAAAGTTGACCTCGGTGGGATTTGAACTCAGAGCGCAGAGGGTCAGAACGAATATCGCAAAGTTTCCCCAGAGTACGGATTTTATCCTACCTTGAAAATTATAGTTGTATTAATTAACACTGATTCATCTCAGACATTTTAACCAATGATTTAGATGTTTAATAAAACACATTTGTCTTCTATTTATTCAGATTCCTGAAAAAGGGACCGACTGAAGAATTGAAAAGATGGCCGCTTATATTAATCTAGTAAGTGAAGAGAAGTATTTTTTTCTTTATTTGTTGAAAGGAGGATCGTATTGAAACTAATGTGTAATATATATTACGCTTATAAACTGAAGGATGTGACTGAAGTGATATTAGAGCAGGAAAACCTAGCTTCTTCGCTCCAGAAACTATAGGAAACTGAAATAATATCTGAAGGTAAATGTTATCAAGTGACAGAGCTTCCAAGGGACTCCAAGACTGGTGGGAAGAAGGGATGATAGGACACCTGGGCACAGTAGCATAGCTAGTGGGAGGCTGGGTGACGGTACTTTTTTGGGGGGCGTAACTTTTGGTCTACTGCATTGAAAAAAACTATATCATCATCATCATCGTTTCACATCCATTTTCCATGCTGGCATGGGTTGGACGGGTGATTTCAGACCGAGTCTGTTCTTATTTGGTGTCACCACTCTCCTGGACGGGTTGGGGTCCACTCCTCACTCATGCATTTCATTTGGCTTGCTTTCTACGGCTGGTTGCTCTTCCTGTCACCTACTACTTTACAGAGTGTACTGGGTGCATTTTATCATGTCACCAACACTAGAAAGATTGTCATGTCCATGACACGACTGAAGAGTCCTCTCTACCCTATGTTTTTCATTCAATTGCCAACTACTTTACAGAGTGTACTGGGTACATTAGTATTAGTAGCAGAGACATTGGTAGTAGTGACACTAGGAAAATATTTAGTAATTATCTTTTTCATTCCTTCTTTCCTATCCCTTAACTTTTGCAGAGTCGTTGAGGCACCGGTGAAGGCACTGCCAACACATCTCTTCCAGTTCTCTCTGTCCTCTACCGCTCTCTGGGACTCTGCCAGGGACATGCCTGTCCATTCTCGGATGTTATCTTCCCATCTCTGTCCTCTACCACTCTCTGGGACTCTGCCAGGGACATGCCTGTCCATTCTCGGATGTTATCTTCCGATCTCTTCCTCGTCTACAGGTTCCCTGGACTGTTCCTTGGAAGATGGTTTTTACAAGACCTGATGAGTGGGGGGATATGGCTGTACCATCTCCTCTTTCTTTTCCTGACAATCGTGAGGAGATCGTCATGAAGTCCTATTACTTGCTGGATCTTTCTATGGACCTCTTCGTTTGTAATGTGGTCAATGTATGAGATTTCTAAGATCCTCCTATAGCCTCTCATTTCTGTTGCAAGAATCCTTCTTTGGAGCTCTGCCTTGTGTGCCCACGTTTCACACATTAGTAATTATAGCTGTACTATTAAACCTGCTGTAAATACTAATTTTGTGAAATATATTAATATTTTGTTTTTATTTTCTTTAATAAACCATTTTTCAGATTAACGATGATGAAGAAGACTGTGAAAAGTGGAAGTTGTTAGAGTTGCAACTGGAGCATGCCCATTGCCAGAATTGTTACAGTAGTTCTTGTACTGAGGGTAAAGATGGAAACTATACCACTCCAGATGGCCAGACACGCTGTTGCCCCGTCATAAGTTGTGAGAATAGCTGTGGTGCAGTGTATCATGAATGCAAAGGACCAGAGCATAATCTGCTTTGTCCCTTTGAACGAGTGCCTTGTATTAATGTAGCTTTTGGCTGCCCCATAATCATGCATCGAGCAACTCTTGGGAGACATCTCGAAGTCTGTCCTGCTAGTGTGATATTTTGTTCCTTTGAATGGAACCGCTGGCCCATGCATTCGACGGAAGATGGGGTGAAAGCACCTCTGCCACTGGAAAACCGGCATCTTCGTTCCCGCCAATTCGATGTAGCACTCGCTCTTCGAGACCAACGAATGTTAATTGAAACACGTAAAGCTCCGCGAAGGACACGGCTCATACTTCGGAACTCACTCACTCAGCGCCATCCAGCCGCTCCATTTTTACACCGCAGTAATTCATTTGACTCCGACAACTTGAACTCAGCTGGCACTTCACAAACAGTTTCTGATGAGGATAGCGATGGGCCGTGGGAAAATGCAAAATCTCCACCAGGGCTACAACGCAGTGTTTGCAGCAAACTTTTCCATACCACTGATCAACATAGCTCACCAAATTCACCAGAGGAATCCTCTGACCAATTTGTAGGTGGGAAAATTAAACTAAATACAGCAAAATCAAAAAGTTTAGATAATTCACAGAGACTTAGTCAATTAGGACTAGATTATCCAATAACATGTTCCCATTGTAAGAATTCTAAATCCAAGATTGTCATGGAATTACCTGATATAACTTCTTCAAATAGCCACTGTCAAGAATCGGAATGCCTTAATAAACGTTGCCATTACTCTACCAAAACAACGAATAAGAAGTCAACTAACTCCAAGCAGAATATGAACATACATGAAATAGCTAAAGTTCATATCAACGAAATAGATTCAGCAGAAATGTCAGGGATGGCTTGTCAAGCTCCTAACTGTGTGCTGGTGACCGAAGATGGCACTTCAACGAAATCAGTCCAGCCTGTGAAATTAAATGAACTACTTGGTGTGTCTTTGAATATTGAGTGCATGACTCGGTATCAACCCAAACCTAGGTCTATGTTTACATTCCTCTGTGCTCAAGAATTCCGTCGTGATGAATATGCTTGGCACTATAAAAATGTCCACAATGATATCCATTGTGGGTTAGATGGTTGGCTTGAGCAACGATGTCCACTCGCTCACAGCGGGTGTACGTTTTCTTTCTGTCGGTTTTATCCCGACCAGTTAAACTACAAAGTTGTCTATAGCAGTCTAGTGGAAAGCTTCGGAATAAAGACTTCATGGAATGGTGAAGAAACCGTTTCAAAATCTGTACACGAAATTCAACCATCAGCACCTCTCACAATGCATTGTGAATGCAAGAAAAAGTCCCAAGGGAAGACTCTTCCAAAGTCTCGAGAAGTGACTCCTGAAATTGTTACGTCCAGCCAGTATGATTCTATTGTGCGTGTAGTTAATGTTGACCAAAAGAAAGAAGAAATACAGCAACCAGACTCTGACTTCCTCACAACATTACCATTTGAACTGCTGCAACAGATACTGCAAAATCTTGACAGTTTTAGTTTATGCAACTTAGCCGCCAGCAGTAAATATCTGAGAGATGTCTGTTCGAGTCTGTTAGAAGTTCGTGGTCTTGTGACTTTAATTTGGCAAAAGATAGTTGATGAAAACAGTGGAAAAGGTCATTGGAAAATTGCTTATAAGGTAAAGTGTATTCTCATATTTGATGTAATAGAGATTTTTTTTTTTTTTAGTTTGATAAATCTGAATCTGAGATACCAAAAACAAAAATAGTATTTTTACGGAGTGTCGGTATCATTTATCTTATTTAATGGGAATATTCATAAGCATTACTGCAATTATTGTGTTCGGTGATTATATTAGCTTGAAAAAAAGCAGGTAGCCTATATCTGTGGACTGTTCCTTACAGAAAAGTCATTAATTTAGAAACAAGAGCTGCACTGTTGAAGCACTTTGGCAACTTGTCTAATGTTTGGGAATTCCAAGAAATATATATATATCTACAGACACAGCATGAAATTTTTGCTATATCTTTTTGGGGCGCAACAAATAGAGCACCAGTGACGTCCCACATCAAGTGACATACCGCCATTTGTCTTTTGCTTCAGCAGCTACGGCAGTCCACTGAAGATTGTTGTGCCCAGGGTCCTGTATACTAGCATGGAACTATGGTGCAGAAGTAGTTACAGACACTATATATACTATATATATATATATATATATACATATATATACTATATATATATGGCATGGCTGTGTGGTTAAGAACTTCGCTTCACAACCACGTGGTTTTGGGTTCAGTCCCACTGCATGGCACCTTGGGCAAGTGTCTTCTACTATAGTCTTGGGCCGACCAATGCCTTGTGAGTGGAATTGGTAAACAGAGACTGTAAGAAGCCTGTTGTATGTATATATATATATGCGGCGGCGGCGACGACGACGACGACGACGTGTGTGTATGTGTATATATATGATATATATAGTGAAAGTAAACTCCTCAAGCAGCTGTGTTTCTTACCTGTAAATTTCATAATAAATAAGATACAAAACCCCTGTTTTTATGCAATTTCGGCTCAATCATTACAGGACTTGGGACATTTTTTAATAGGATGTTAAGAGTTAATATTTTGTATGTCAAACTATAAACAAAAAGCTATATATAATTATTACACCAGGCAGTAAGAGTTGTTGCTCAAAAGTCGATACATTTAATGCTAATCAGAAGTCAAGCATCATTAACCCCCCCCTGCCAATTCTTCCCATGCCTGCCTTAGTTAACTTCACCTGTCATCATATGATACTTTTCACCCCCCTCCCCCCGCCACTCACCTGGTGTTATTCATTCACATCACATATTCATTCTGTGGAAGCCATTTCGTCTGCACTCATTAGCCAATGCCTTTATTACTTACTTAGCTGCTTTGTTAGCTTGCTTGTGCTCTGCCTGAGTTGCAATATTCCAGTTGGTCCTAGGGAGGGAATTGGCAGAGTCGTTAGCGCATCGGACAGTATTCGTTCCGGCTTACTGCGCTCTGAGTTCAAATCCTGACGAGGTCAACTTTGTCTTTCATCCTTTCAGGGTAGATAAATAAAGTACCATTCTAGGCTGGTGGACTGGCAGAATTGTTAGAGCATCAGATGAGATGCCTTGCGGTATTTATTCTGGCTCTTTGCATTCCGAGTTAAAATCTCGGCATGGCCTACTTGAGTGGTAGACTTAATCCATTGCCAGGTTTAACACTACCACCTGGCTACCCTTGGGTGCCTTTAGCCAACTCGACTCTGTTGCAAGCATTCGAGCCAGGTCTCTTGCCTGAAGATACCTTCTTCCCTTCCTCCCACCAGTCTCAGAGGCCCTGAAAATATGGTGATGGACATTGCATTCCCTCTAGACTAAGCAGTAAACAAAAACAAAAAAACCGACCCCTAAAATGTGTGGGCTTGTGCTTAAGTTAGAAATTATATTATCCTGTGGATTACTTTAATAAGGACCTCCACAATCCCACTCCATAGTTCCATATTAACACCAGTTTAGATATACCCACTATAAACTTCTTCCGTAAGTGTGTATTGAGAACTTGATGTATATAGTTATGTAATTAAATAGCTCTACATTTATTTTCCCATCTTATCATGGGGGAGTTGGGGTCATAATCCCCGAAAGACACAATCCCGAAAGCTCAGAATCCCCAAAGGTTGAAATCCCGAAAGCCATAATCCTGAAAATATATAGTTTAGGAAAAAATAATTAATTAAACTTCTTAAAAGACTTTATGTACAATTTTTCAACATTCAGGATTTTGATCTTTCAGGATTATGGCGTTCGGGATTGTGATTTTCAGGATTTTAACCCTTTGAGATTCGGATCTTTCAGGATTTCAATATTTGGGATTATGGCGTTTGGAATTGTGTGTTTTGTGATTATGATCTAACCCTATCATGGGTTAGATAATGCTGCAGATTTATTTTTTCCCCTCTAAGTAATCTTCCACTGAGATTGAGGTAGGTAGAATAAGGGCCAGCATACTGGCTGCAGCAAGGTTAAATTGAACCTGCAATCATGTAGTTTGTTTTTTTTTTTTTTCTTTATCCTACTGGCCTTTTGTTGTTAAAATAACAACTTCATTTGTTTAAAACTTCTTTTAACAGGAGAAGGAATACAGTCAGTATAATATAAACTAGTCATGGGCAACCCATGGCTCTTTTGACTCTGTATGGCACACTTAATTAATTTCATGATTATACCGGCATGATAGCTTTTTATTAAAATTTTCCGGGATCATAATACCTTAAAATAGCCAGACTAAACTACATGCAATAATTAAATACGATGTTTGTTAAATTTTCCTTTTAGTGATGTGGCCCGATTCATGATGAGCAATATCTCATGCGGCTCCCGCTGGTCAAAAAAGGTTGCTCATGCCTGATCTAAACCCTACTATGTTACTGGTATGTATTTTAATGACTCTGGTGGGGATAAAGTACTGTTAATATTTCTGTTCTATGTACCCTTGTAATTTGTGAAAAGGTTAACATCTCTCTCTCTCTCTCTCTCTCTCTCTCTCTCTCTCCTGTCGTTTCCTAAATCAGAATATTTACAGTATTCAAGATCTTTTTAGGTGATTGCGTGAATCTTTTTAGAATTTGTTTAATCGGAAATCCAGGCTTGGTGCCATCAGTGTAGCTTTCACTTTTGAACTTCACTTACAGATTGCAATCATATTTACCCCCCCCCCTCTCTCGGTGATGTTATTGAGTCACACTTACTTTTTAAACAAACTACATAGTTGGTTGTAGTTTAGATTATGAGATAGGTGGGTTGGTGGTGGGCGAGCTAGAAGACTGGTTGTCATGATATTTCCTTGGTATTCTAGAAGTTAACTTTAAATAATCTTTTTTTTTTATTTCTTATCTATTCCTCTTGTAAAAAAAATAAATAAATAAAATAAAATACAATATAATGCTACTTCTTACTAGCAGGAACAATATGATCTCATTTACTACGAGTCAATCAGGGAGCGTCTATGTGGTCGCTTGACCTGCTAGAAATAGCAGCAAAATCTTCCTGAAATCACACTCTCCTGTCTTAAAAGAGGAATGAGACCTTGGACACTATAGTCTTAGATTTTTTTTTTTTTACTGCGTAGTCTGGAAGGAAGGCAGTGCATATCGTCCTATTTTCAGGGCATCTGAAGCAGTGGTGGGATGGAAGGAGGAAGGTATCCTTAGACTGGAGACCTGACCTAAATGCTTGCAACAGAGTCGATTCTGCTAAAGGCACCCAAGGGACAAGTGGTGGTGTTAAATCTGGTAATGGATTAAGTCTACCACCCAAGTACGCCATGGCAAGATTTGAACTCAGAACACAAAGAGCCAGAATAAATACCGCGAAGCATCCCGTCTGTTGCTCTAACAATTCCGCCAGTCCAGCACCCTAAACTGGGACTTTATTTATCTACCTCGGACGGATTTGAACTCAGAGTGCAGTGAACTGGAATGAATAGTGCAAGGCATTCTGTCCGACACGCTAATAACTTTGCCAATTCACTGCTTATATGAAAAGATAGGATGGTCAAGGCTGGCGTGCCTTTGATCACAAGTTTGCTCGGTCAGGACTGACCTGGGGCTAAACAACGACATGATCTTTACCAAAAGAGAGAAAAAAATAACAGTTTTTATTTCTGTTGTTTCACATTGTTTAGCTTCTGTCATATTTTTTTTTTGAAGGCTTCCTTTACGTTATGTTTTTTTTTTCATTTGTTTGATTTCAAGACGAGGGGCTGTGTCCCAAACCAGTTCAAACCCTCACACCCATGCATGCCCACACAGTTCCAAAACAATAGTTGTGCACTTGATGGGCAAGCTTTCATTGGCTTATTGACTCTGCTTGGATAAGACTTCTATTAGTATTGGTTCTGTGTGTGTGTGTTTTTACTGCTTAGTCTGGAGGGAAGGCAGTGCCCATCCTCCTTTTTACTGCTTAGTCTGGAGGGAAGGCAGTGCCCATCCTCCTTTTTACTGCTTAGTCTGGAGGGAAGGCAGTGCCCATCCTCCTTTTTACTGCTTAGTCTGGAGGGAAGGCAGTGCCCATCCTCCTTTTTACTGCTTAGTCTGGAGGGAAGGCAGTGCCC
>JAOPJM010001291.1:22148374-22161177 GCA_027124095.1 Muusoctopus leioderma
AGGCATTGGTCGGCCCGAGGCTATAGTAGAAGACACTTGCCCAAGGTGCCGCGCAGTGGGACTGAACCCGAAACCATATGGTTGCGAAGCGAACTCCTTAACCACACAGCCATGCCCTGCGCCTATCTTAACCACACAGCCATGCCTGCGCCTATATATATTTTGTTAAATTTCAGTTAAAATTGTTTCTCTGGGAAAGACTGAACAACTTTATGATTATGAAAACATTCCAAAGTTGAATTTCATTAAGTCTAATGATAATTTTCTCCTTCTTTTCCTCAGTAATGGAATACTTTGTTGAAGAAGACCCCATGGTGCTAACGGTTCGAGTTGAGATGCTGTTGGATGAAAATTGTGAAGAATTTGCAATGAATCTTTGTAGATGGTGCTTTCTTCATCCAGCGCTTGTTGACGATGTGCAGATCCGTGAGACTCAACTTTTAATGCTTTACCGTTCCGCGAATGTAGAAAAACTGCAAGAGGATGTAAGCTGAAGAATAATATATTTGCTGCTTAAAACTTTTCTGTGTACATTAATTAGATAAAAATTGTTCTATAGTTTTTATGAATGAATCATTTTTAATTGGGGAAACCATGGAAACTGTTTCAAAACCTCTGATTTCACTTTGTATTGACTTTGTTTGGCCAATTTACCCTAGGAATTCACAAAATCATTATTATTAGTTTAGTGTTCAGCGATTCACACAACATTTTGTTTGGTTTACTGGCAGTAACATAAACACAGACTATACTGTTGATAGGATTTCTCACTTTAGTCAGTAATGTCGCAATAAGACATTATATAATTCTAGATGAGAGAACAGTATACTGAGTACATCAAATTTGGGAGAAAATATTGGTCAAAATGATTGATCAAAGCGTTTGTAACTTCAAAGAATTCCTTTGTTTGATTTAATTTTTTTTTTTTTTGTATCAGGTGTGGGAGAGTAGCGCAGTTCTTTCTTCTAGAAATAAACAAAAGTTTGTTTTTGTATATACTAGCAGAAACAGCACCTGGATCTTAATATACGGCAGTAGGATGTGATTTGAGGGAGAAATTTGTCTGCTATTTCTCGCAGGTCGAGCACCAGAGCAAAAGCTTTCCCTCGTTAGCTCGAAGTAAGCTTCGTTGTTGTTATGTAGTCTGTAGAACATGTAAACATGTTCTGGTTTAACTAATAGGCAGCAGAAGAAGGTATGAGATTTTAAATTACTTCAGTGACTTGCTTACATTTCCAATGTTTTCCTAATTTTAAACAGTAGGGTGTGATATGTGGGAGATTTGGTTGCTGTTTTTAGCAAGTTGAACAACCATGTTTTATATTTGTCTGTTAAGCAACCTGGATTGGTTAAAGTAAGAGGCAAGTTTATTATTTCAGCAAAGTAGCTGCCTTAAAGACAGTGTGAATTACTACTTACTAAGAGAGAGTGATGGAAGGGAAGGGGAGGTTTTTTTAAAGTCACATATATACATATCGACACATAAGGATCATTATATATAGGATATATATTCTTAGATTGTTTTTTGGCTTCTCAGTCTTCATTGGGGGATGACAAAGAGATCTTTCTCCATTAACAGAGGACTTTGCAACAGCTAATTCTACATATATTTTTTCCCCACATCTAATCTAGTCTACATTCTTTCCTCTTTCCTCTCTCCTCTCTACATAAGTCCGTCTTTCCTCTTTCCTCTCTACATAAGTCCTTCTTTCCTCTCTACATAAGTCCTTCTTTCCTCTTTCCTCTCTACACAAGTCCTTCTTTCTTTGAGTGGTTTACATTGATAAAATCAAATTCTTTGATCTTTAAAAGACACACCTCATTTTCCTCCTATTTTTTCTTTCTTTCTTCAATTTCAGTGTGCAAGGATCTCTTGTGAGATGGCGGTACAGATCATCAAGAACTTACAAGATTGTGAATCACAACAGGGTTTTTGTGTGATGATAGCTCAAACGTTTCTTGTGCAGAATTGGTTGCGAGGGGTGTCTGCTGATGGTGGCACCAAGGTATGTCATGTTCTTATACCTGTCGTTATTTTTCCTTGCCTTTTTTTAATTTTATCACTTAGTCAGGAGGGAAGGCAGTACCCACCCATCACCCTTTTTCATGGCCTCCAAGACTGATGGAAGGGGGAGGGGGGGGGGGAGTTATCCTCAGGCTGGAGACCTGGCCCGAATGCTTGCAATAGAGTCGCCTCGCTAAAGGCGCCCATGGTGCCAGGTGGTGGTGTTCAACCGAGCAATGGATTAAGTCTACCACCGAAGTAGGCCACAGCAGGATTTGAACTCGGGTTGCAGTGAGCCAGAACGAATACTGCAAGGCATTCTATCCAACACTCTAACGACTCTGCCAATTATCCGCCTCTATGTATATACAGACAGCCCTCGTTTTACAACGGTTCAATTTACGATGATTCAGATTTAGGCCAAAATGAGGAGAAAATATATATTAAAAAAATTTTAAATGCAAAAAAAGAAAAATTAAATTTCTTGAGTGAAAATGCAGCTAGGAACAGTGAACACAGTCAACTTTAACAGCTGGACTTAGGCTCCGCTCCACCCACTCGGTCAACATAGCTCCTCCCCTCCTTGCTTTTGTTTCGCTCAGTCATCCCGCGTTGATTGCCTGTGAATGCTGGGATAAATACGTATTACAATTAATAGTGATAAAAGTTTTTAAAAATAAACGTGGCTATGTCTGGTAAAAGGAAATCTACTAGTGCAACTCCCGATGTGAGAAAACCATGCCGTTCCATATCTTTGGAAGATAAAATGGAAGATGGTGAGGGTTGGATGGGTCTGTAATACAGCATATCACCATTTGCCTTGGTCATCATCATTGTTTTTACATCCGTGTTTCCATGCTAGCATGGGTTGGACGGAGATTTCTTGAGGCAGCATTTTAACGGTCGGATGCCCTTCCTGTCACCAACCATATTGATTAAGTTATCAGACATTATTATCCAACGCAGTGGGGGCAATTGAAACAGCATTAAATGAAAATAGCCACCTGTGTATCATACTTAACGTATTTACACCATTGAAAGGCAGAAGCTGTAGAAAATGTCTGAGAGAAAAATCTCTCCGTAGACTTGTTGTGTTAAGAACACAGTTATATGTCAGAATGAGGAGATAACTCCCCTTAGCAGCGACTTGAGAACGCTATACGCGTTTCAAGGTTATTGCCTCTGGTCACTAGCGTGCACTCAATGCCACCTACCTTGGTGAAATATCCACTCACCCTGACATATAGTAAACTGAATGAAACATTCACTGATATTGCCGAAAGCTTGCCGTGCTAATATAAAACTCGGTGAGGGCCATTGAAACAGCCTTAAATGAACATATTTCCTACCTAATGTTATTAATATAACTGTGTTCTTAACACAACAAGTCTACATAGAGATTTTTCACTTGGACATTTTCTACAGCTTCTGCCTTTCAATGGTGTAAATACGTTAAGTATGATACACAGATGGCTATTATTATCCGGTCTAATTTCTAAAAAGAAAAACAAGTTATTTTTAAAAAAACAAAAAAAAATACCACATCATTTTTTTCTTTTTTTTAAACCCCTAAAAACCAGGTATGTATGGCTTGCATCTTCAATTCAATACATAAACAATTTAATTGACGGGCCGAAAGTTGCCGATCTCAGTTCGTTTCACTTTTGGTTCCCAGAACGAAACATCGCCTTTACAATTGTTCTAATCTCTATTATTTCCATTTGTAGACATTGTTGAAATTATGGATCCGACTCCAATACCTGGTCGATGGTGATTTGGACAAGTTCTCTGACAGTGTTTGGGCAATTGCCAAGCTATCACAACACACTGAGCAAATAACATTCCTTGTGGAGTCTCTGCGAGAAGAGGTATGTTGTGTCTCTCTGTATATAAGACGAGTATTTATATGTCTCTCTCTCTCTCTTTTCTCCTCCCCCCACCTCCCCACTCCCTTTTCCCCCTCCTCTCTTTCCTTCTCTCCCCCACCTCACACCATTTTCCCCCTCCTCTTTCTCTCCTTCCACCCGACCCCTCCTTCCCCCCTCATCTCTCCATCCCCCTATCTTTCCTTCCGTCCCCTCTCTTAATTTTTCCAATTGTTTTGTGTTTTTCTTTTTCATATTTACTACTTTAATGTTATCTTTTTTTTAAATTTTTAATTAATCAATTTATTTATTTATTTTTTCTTTCTGATTCTTGCTTTTTTTTGTGTCTTCCAGGCTGGCGATACATTTCTGCAACTGAACACCAATTTGTGTATCTATGCTTTCAATTTGGACAAAGGTTGCTTAGAGCAAGCTGTTGCAGATAAGGACATGGAATTGATTCTTTGCCGAAATGTAGCACTCTCCAAAACCAGCCAAATGATAATGAATCTTTACGACGGACTCAGTCAAAAACTTGCTAAACTCTCAGGACTCACAGCTTTCGCTCTCGATCCTAGTGAAGAAAATTTTGAGGTTGTCTACTCAATATTCCATTCTAATAATAATAATAATAATAACAACTCTAATGCGTCTTCGTTAGGTGGCAGCTCCGGCATCCATCACGACGATATTGACAGTAGTAGCCCTAATAAGTATGTCAACAAACTCACCAACATGCTTGACGGCCTGCATGTAAGTCCAACGAAAGAGGTGAAAAAATCCAAAGAGAAACAACGGCCGCAACGCAACCGGCACTCTATGTCTCATCGCACTGTCGACAACGTGGAATACTGCAATCTAGCTGTGAACCCAGCCAATCTATACGAAATAGAGCGACTACTCAACAATATATGCCCGTTTCACCTGGATATCGACATGTCGTTTAGCGACTTACATGCCATGTGTATGGAGCACCTGACGCAGCACCAAGAAATGTTGATGGTTCTTCACGAAGAAAGCACTGACGAATGTAGTGAATTTTCTAACTTTGATGAAGAGCAGCACATCTCTGAGGCAGCAGTTCAGAGTAACGTCGAAGTAGGTACCTTTACTGAACATTGTTCTCAAGAAAATGTAAACTCTAATGTAATTTTTCCATCACCTCCTCCACAACCACTAGCAGCAACAGCAGCAGCATCAACAGCAGCAGCAACAACAGCAACAGCAGCATCAACAGCAGCAGCAGCATCGCAAGAAAATTACACTGAGACAGGGGAGAGTTTGGTAGGGGTGCATCAGGTTGGAATACAACAAGAAGCTAACAGTGTTTGTGGCCTTCCTAAAAGCTGCCAGGTAACTGAAGAGGTTTGTAATTGCAAACAGAATCTCCCCCAAAATAGTTGTCATTTGAATCAAACCTACCCGAATAGTATCTCTAATAGAAACCTCTTTGAGGCTTTTAACAAAGATTTGTCGACAAAACCCTATAATGTTCAGTCAAGGGACCATCGGCATTCAATGTCAGAGGCCTCCAAGATTCCAAATACTTGTGAAAGAGACATTAAAAACCAACAGGGGAGTCACTGCAGTGGTAGTGGCTTCCCTAATTGTGGAGCATCCGCTTTAGGCACCTGCAGTTGTGATAGATCCGTCAGTGTTCACACGTGCCTCTCTTTTGAGAGCCAGATTGATTTTTCCAACATTGGTGACAATTCATCGTCTTCTCCCTCACTGGTGCAAACCCAGCATGCTTCTGATAAACCGCATAAAGCCCGAACTAAGGACAGTCACTGCTATTGTAATAAATCATTACCTTCCGTTTCCGATGGTAATACAAATGTTACTATTACACCTTGCAAGTGTGTTTCTAAGACAAAATCTAAGTCAGGAAAAAAATCGGACAAGTCTGCAAAATGTGATAAAAACCTTCAACAAACGCAAGAAATCAAAGATTGCAAAGATACTCCATCGAAAAACGTGTATCTTTGTAGAGGTATTGAGGATAAAGCAAATCCAGAAATCCCTACTAGTGATCGTTTGCTTGAAAAACTCCAATCTTGCATATCGTCACTTACTGGAAATAACTCGAGTTGCTCGACTGAAAAGTTTTTCCTCTCTAAAATAGAAAAATCTTACATTGACCGTTATTGTCAATTTCTAAAATCTGTCAGCCAATTTGAAATGGCTTTACTCACACAGCAGAACAGTAAACCAAGTTCAAAGCGGAGAAAAAATTATGTTGTGGTGTATCGCTGTGGAATATGCTGTGACTTTTTTGACCAGGTTTCCGAGCTGAAAAATCATATTCAGTCTATTTGTAAAGCTTCTGTGTCTGACCTTCAGAATCTAACTGAAGCAGCCACAATATTCTGTGCAAAAGATTCTGCTCTCAGCAAAATTAAGTTTTTTAAATGCCTTAAATGTTTGCAATACACATGCACTCGTAAGGAAATGGATGACCATTTGAGACTGTGTGGCGTACCCCTAGTAAAGAAAACTTCCAAATCAACTAATACCTCTTGCTTGGCAGAGAAAAGCCAAATACAGAAAAAACCATCGTTGAGTTTAGAGGATTCCAAAACAAAGGCACCTGAAAAAGAAGTGCCTAAAAAGCAGCAAGAAGAGGTTCCTTGTGTTCCTGAAACTGAAACAATCAGTGTCTCAAAGCCATCCATTTGCCCTACTGAGGAGCGTTCAATGAAGACTGCAGCTAGCAAAGAAGGCTCTTCAAGTGATGTGACACCATCTCCAGTTACAAACGCCACCGTGGAGACAGCAACCTCAACAACAACAACAACCGTCTTCAAATGTAAAGAGGAACAACTGGAGATTGACCCTGAAAACAAAGAGGATAAGAAACCCAAAGCTAAACAAACAAGCGAAGAATATTTCAAGTGTCAGATTTGCAGTCGTCTGCTACTTGGCCCACATCGGCTTAGACTTCATCAGGAAGCTTGTAAGAAAAGGAGCGATATCAGAAGGCGTATTAAAAAGGCAAATATTGCAAAACCTTTAGTCAACATGAAAACAGAAGTTGTGGCACCTGATTCACAACAGACGGAATTGTGTGCTTCACATGCAGAAAATAATGCAACAGAGTGTGTGAATCAGGCAACTGTCGCAGGTAATTGCAAAACGGAAGATACAACCGCTGCCGTAGCAAACTTGCCCCAACCAGAAAGACCCAAACATTGTCCTGATTGTGAACGTGTCATCAAGTTACGTAAAGTCTCCCAACAATTCAGCTCATCTGAAGTTTCAATAAAAACTGAACCCACTGAAATTACTGACAAAAATTACTCCCATTCAGCCTGCTATTTAGAAGAAATTCCTAATCACCCAAATTGTTCTGCACACTATTCGTCAAAAGCCCATCAGGAAGTAGTAGAGGGTAAAGCTATAAAAACAGATCGACCATATTGTTGTAATGGAAACAGAATGAATAATGATGAATGCATTAAGAGAACAATGCTTCAGATTAAGTCAGAAATGGAAAATCAGAAATTCTTCCCAAAGAATCTGGTCAAACCAGATAATGCAGTGAACCCAGATGGTGCGGCAAAGCCAGATAATCCTTTGCAAGATTCTCCCCTTGTTGCTAGTAAAGTTAGTGAAACCAGCGAGACAAAGGGCATTTTGAATGATAACCATTTGCTAACCATTAGCGATGGCTCAATGGCAATGTCCCGGAATAGATCAATGCGTATTTTGTCACCATATTGCCGAAAATGCGACTTCCATTTCCGCAATCGTTCAAATTTTGTAAAGCACCTTGCCATTACCCATCTCCAACCGTACACAAAGAAAAGTGTCTCTGAATTGAACTCGAAGACAGTGATATTTACCTGTGCGTTTTGTCAGATTGCTTTTCGAGTCTGGTTTAAATATATCAATCACATTCCCAACCATGCGACTCACATTCTAAAACAGCTGAACTGTCAGTGGGTTGAGGAAACGTGTCAGGAAGAGAGAACAGCAGCTGTTAGTGGCAAGGGGTCCCAGAGAAAGACCCAGTTAAAACTTGTATGGCCACCACCGGGGGTAGAAATCGGATCCTTTCTTAAAAGGAAACGAAGAAAACCTTCATCGAAAAAGAAGTTCAATCGGAATGCCAGCTTCGGTAATGTTTCCCAAAGCACTGTATCAAACTTTATGTCGGCCACCTGTGGTGTTGATAATAAAACTAAAAAAGATATTCTACAGGTTATGCACAATCTTCTGCAAGGTATTGCTAGTGCAAACGATGAAGTTCTAGCAAGTGTTGATAGTGTGTCCCAGCTTGTTAAGAAGAAATCAACGACGACAAGGACATCTAAGGGGAAGGCTGCTCGGTCATTGCCGAAACCTTGTAAGTCAAACTTGTTACAAAACATTACTACCAAAGATATCTATAAAATAGCCACAAATACAGCTCCATTGGATGAAGCTGCTCAGAAGAAGACAGCCTCATCTATTACCGAAAATGTAACGTTGAGTAAAACTCCATTAACGGTTGTTAATGATAAATCCGTTGTATCTAAAGAACGCAAAGAATTATCTGTGTCGTCAGCTACGGACCAGACTAATCCATGTAAACTGGCATTGGATATAAATGGTGGGAGTTCTGGTGATAGTAGTACATTGTCTACTTCAACTGACGGCAACACAAGACCAGTTAGTACAGAACCCTTCGCAAACCAAGTAGTGAGACCCTGTTTGTCTGTCGCTACCTCTGATTCGGGGGAATGTCCTAAAGTGACGAACAACACATCACCGGCAGAAGCTGTGAAAGCTGATAGTTTGGATAATATAAAATTGAAATCTGATGAGAGAAACCAAGAACTGCCAGTAAAAGGTAAGACGATGTCTTAAATCTCTTGTACACTTTCCCCAGTACCAGAAGGAAAGCTAGCTCAAACAAAATATCAAGCACTTTTGATTTTGATGAAACTTTTCATTCTCTCTCTCTCTCTCTCTCTCTCTCTACTACACTTTCTATTACAACACGTTGTTTCACTTATACATCTTCTTTTGTTTCAGCTCCCCCTCACATCATTTCAACACCTCCTCTTTCCTCTTCCGTTACCACCATCATCATCTCCACCAGTGATGCCATTACTAACTACTACTATTATTTTTACGATACAACAAGGGAACCTTGCTTGACTTGCTAGAAATAGCAGCAAAATTTCCTCAAATCACACCCATTTTAACCCTTCTGATACCAACCCGGCTGAAACCACTCCTGGTACTAATCTTCCATTATAATTTTATGTAAGAACTTTTTGTTATGTTCAAAAACACCAACTTAATAACTAGAAACTTAGTTATTTTACTAAATTCCTCCAAAGTTTTGATTATTTTCAAGATTAATTGAAAATCAGAGGCAATGTATTTCATTAGAAATATGGTAATGAAAGGGTTAAAGGAAAGGACACATTAGAGAATATAGTCCTAGACATCTCTAAATAAAAGACCGGATGGTCAAGGCTGCAATGCCTTTGATCAAAGATCTACTCGGACAGGGCTGACCTTGGGCTAAACAACAACTATTATTTCCACGAGGTGAGGGAGCCTCTATGCAGTTGCTCGACCTGCTTGAAATAGCAGCGAAATCTCCCTCAAATCACACTTGACTGTCTTAAAAAGGGGGAAAGACACATTGGATAATGTAGTCCTAGATACACTATATCTGGAAACAAGACGTGTTGGTCACGGCTGGAATGCCTTTGAACATAGGTATCTGCTTGATCAGAGCTGACCTGGGGCTAAACAACAACAACAACAACAACAACAACATTGCCTTCATCGGTGTCATTACTATTAACTATTACTTCGATCCATCTTAACACCTCCTACACTCCCATGTTTTCACAAAGCAGATTCAGAAATATCATCATCATCATCATCATTTTACGTCCGCTTTCCATGCTGGGCATGGGTTGGACGGGTGATTTCGGTCCGCGTCGGTAGTGAATGGAGTCACCCCTTTCCTAGACGGGTCAGGGGACCACGCCTCACACATATGTTTTGTTTGGCTTGGTTTCTACAGCTGGATGCCCTTCCTAACACCAACCACTTTACAGAGTGTACTGGGTGCATTTATTGAGGCACCAATACTAGAGAGGTTGTCATGTCCAAGACACAACTATAGAGCTCTCTCGACCCTGTGTTGTCTTTGAACGATCATCAAATACTTTACACTATGTCTGAATAAAATTCAGGTTGGCTATTGCTAGAATGTGTTTGATCATAGGTTTGCTCGATCAGGGCTGACCTAGAGCTAAACAACAACATCAATAACATCAGTAATGATTTCTTACACTGGCAAACGGCCACATATTTCGGAAAAAGTAGCAAGGCTATAATTGATTTAATCAACTCCCACCCGCTCTCACTACTTGACTGGTACTTTATTTTATCTACCACCAAAAATAAGTAAGATGAAGTTGATCTCAGAGGGATTTGAACTCAGAACATAAAGTGACATAACTACATACTGCAAGGTGTTATGTCTCATGGAGTTCTGGCACTTTACCACCCAGGAATTAAACCACAAATTTAGAAGATTGATGCAGTTGATTACATCAACTCCAGTACTTGACTGGTTTTTATATTATCAACCCTGGAAGATGAAAGGCAATGGTGACCTTGGTTGGGTTTGAACTTAGAACAAATAGTTATGTAATGAAATTCTACATGACATTTTGTCCAATAAACTAATAATTCTACCAAGTACTTGTCTGTAATACTAGTAGTCATAATAATAATACTGATTTATAACATAAGCACAAGGCCCAAAATTTTGGCAGGAGGGAACAGTCGATTATATTGACTCAGTAATTGACTAGTACTTTATTTTATTGACCCGGACGTATGAAAGGCAAAGTTGACCTCAGTGAGATTCAAACTCAGAACTTAAAAATCAGGAGCATATATCATATGGCATTTGTTAGGTGCAGGCATGGCTGTGTGCTTAAGAAGTTCACTTCGTAACCATGTGGTCCTGGGATATATCATACTGTGTGGCACTTTGGGCAAGTGTCTTCTACTGTAGCCTCAGGCTGTCCAATGCTTTGTGAGTGAAATTGGTAGACGGAAACTGAGCAGAAGCCTATTGTGTAAATGTGTGTGTGTGTGTGTGTGTGTGAGTGTGTGTGTGTGTGTGCATGTGTGTATGTGTTTGTTTCCAGGAAGTCTTCAGTGTTGACACCGAATAGGTTACTGGTGTGTGTTGTTTACATTCCATATAAACAATACGCCCACAGATTTAGTGGTTTGATGGGAGAAAACTACCTTACTTAAAAAGATTGGTGAAAAACTACCTTACTTATAAGGTACTTATAAGTAAGGGTTGGCGACAGGAATGGCATCCAGCTGTAGAATACTGCTCCAAAATATTTTGTCCAATCCATGTTAGCATGAAAAGCAGACGTAAAAACGATGAGGATGATGATAATTTTGTCCAACAAACTATTAACTCTACCATGTATTGTCCTTAATACTAATAGTATTCATAATAATAATAATTATTATTATTATTTATAAAATTAACACAAGGCCACACATTTGGGGGGGAGGGAGCAGTTGATTATATCAACCTCAGTACTTGTCTGGTATGTATTTTATCAACCCTGGTAGGATGAAAAGCAATATCAACCTTGCCGACAATGGAACACATAATGTAAAGGGACATAACCAAATACTACAAGGAATTTTGTCCTAATCTTTACACATTCTGACAAGAAATAATAATAATGATTTTGTTTTTTTCTACTAGGCAAAAGGTCAAACCTCGTAGGCAAAAGTATGTTGGCTGATTGAATTGAGTCCAGTATATTACTGGTACATAGTTATTAAATTATCATGAAAATCAAAGCTGAGAATCTGGCTGGTTATGTAAAGAGAACGAGAATATAGAGGGATAAAACTAAATACATGAAGGATTTAATTCAGCTGCATTATATTACTACCAACACAGCAAATCTACTATTTAACTTTGTGTGCATTTGTGTGCATATATGTGTACATGTCTATGCATGCATGCATATATATATATATGTATGCAAGTGTGTATGTATGCATGTGCAAGTGTGTGTGTGCTTATATACATTTTTGTTTCTTCAAATTTTTTCTTAAAAATTATTTGTTAATTGGATTGAGTATTAATTACTAATTAGGGGATAAAATAATTAACTTGCAAAGCACAATAAGAGTTCTCAGCCTGTAGGCTGGTATCTTACTTAACTGGAATATAATATATTCTAGCAGAGTGGCTTTTCTGTTCTCAGGAATATTGGTAAGCTTTACGTAGACCAATGATAAATGAACAAATTTAATTTCTTCCATTCCCACAGCTGCAGTTTTGGGGTAGCCTTTTCCTAATGGTTTCTACAGATCTACAAATTATTTTATAACCATAACAACTCAACTCTATATATTGCCATCAATGAGTTAATTTGAAATATAATATATGTATACATATATATGATAATAGATTCTCCGTCGACTTCGACGATGAGTGTTCCATTGTTCGATCAATGGAACGACCTACTCATTGAATTAACGTGTGCAGTGGCTGAGCATTCCACAGACACGTGTACCCATAACGTAATTCTCAGGCAGAATCAGCATGATGCAGTGTGACAAGGCTGTACCTTTGAATATATATATAACTTGATGTATGTGTTTTAAGTACAATCATATATAGAACATGTCAAACATTAACTGAATAAGCACTCAATACGGGAAAGTAGAGTATAGCTTTTATTTCATTTTATGAAGAAAAAGGTGGCAGTTACTTCGAAGTTTCGGCTGTTCAAGCCTCGTCCAGATTGCTATACATACATACATACATACATACATACATATAATTTACAAGTATAGCCTCTAACAGAAATATATATGTGTGTGTGTGCTTGTCACCGCTGAGCATTTATCGATTGGCCGGTGAG
>JAOPJM010001291.1:22272931-22284971 GCA_027124095.1 Muusoctopus leioderma
GACTGGTACTTTGTTTATCGACCCCAGATGGATGAAAGGCAAAGCTGGCCTCGGCAGGGTTTGAACTCAGAGCGTAGTGGGCCGGAACGAATACTGCAAGGCATTCTGTCCGACGCGCTAACGATTCAGCCAAACCACCCACCCTTACAGAACAAACAATAATAAGGTGAAAAATACTCACTTTTAGATCTTCCATCTCCTTATAAATGCTACTCAACACTTCACATCCTTTCTTCAAAGTGTCCCCTTCTCGGAATACTGCAGCATGGGCTTGCATGGCCTGAAACACAGAGGTGAACAACATCATGACTTGACTCCCAACCAATCAGAGACTCATACATGGTCGCTCTCCTTGTTAGAAATAGCAGCCAAATCTCCCTCAGATCATACCCTATTGTCTTAAAAAAGGGAAAAGCACACATTCGATATTCCAGTTACGATTCTGAGCCCTTAACTCATATTGTAGTCATAGGGGCGCCATCATAACATACAGCGTTTCGACATTTATTTAAACTTGGCGGTGCCCATCCCCTCCCCAGGCCATACTACAGCCAATTTCTTCCAGAGTGAGAGAGGAGAGAGAGTGAGAGGGAGGAGATGGAGGAGAGAGTGAGAGAGGGCCGCCTACTCAGCCAGGACTGACCTGGGGGATAAACAACAACAACAACAACAACAACCAAATTTCATTTCGACATAAACAATCTCTAACAATCAGCTCAACTATATACATGTAAATAAAAAACAAAAAAAAAAAAGAAATGGAAATTTCGTATTCGTTACCTTTTGCATCTTCAGACGCAAATCAGCTGTTGAGATACTTCCGTCAGCATGGCGCAGTTTGTCAAGATTGGCAACAGATGCTTCACCGGCATTCTGGAAACCAATTTAAAGAATATTAACTCTTAACGTGCTGTAGGACACTGTTCCACACGGTACTGCATCATCATCAAATTGACATGAATAATTTAACTGCATATATGGTGAAAATGAGCTCCCACACGGTACTGTATTATCAAATTGACATGAATAATTTAACTGTATATATATATGGTGAAAGTGAGCTATTTTTGTGTAAAAACATCTCAAGCACCTGCGTTTCTTACCTGTAAATTTCAAATTAATAAATAAACTGCAAAAACTCATTTTCAGGGATTTTCTCCTCAATCATTACAGGACTTAATATGTTAACTCACCTGTTGAAAATATTCTATGTAATTCAATTGTATATATGGCCTTCTGCATGTTTTTTTTCTTTTTGCCTCGGTGAATTTATACCTATTGTTATAGGCGTACAGACTTTTAAAATGATGTTTGTTTACTTTGGAATTTTTTTCACGCCACGCCACTGATATATATATATATATATATAAATATATAGTCACGTCTTGGACATGACATGACAACCTCTCTAGTGTTGGTGCCACGATAAACACACCCAGTACACTCTGTAAAGTGGTTGGTGATAGGAAGGGTATCCAGCCATAGAAACAAAGCCAAACGAAACATACGTGTGAGGTGTAGTTCCTCAACCCGTCTAGGAGAGTGGTGACTCCATTAACAAATGACGCGGCTCGAAATCGCCCGTCCAACCCATTCCAGCATGGGAAGCGGATGTAAAATGATGACGATGATGGAGTGTTCTTATTTGAACCCACTTATTCTTCTGTTTCAAGACCTTTAATAATAGTCAGAAAGATTCTAAATACTGGATGCTCAATTCTTTTTACATAACTCTGTCCTCTTTGTGAATGGTTATTGCTGAAAATCTTTTCCCAGTAGAGATAGTTGGTGCTTGGAGAGAAGCTTCTGTTATATATTGCTAAATAATCAAATTTCTTCTTAGTAACGTTTCTTCAACAAATACATAGTTGCAACTAGACCCTCTAAAACCACTGGTATTCTTCAGAATTCACTTAATATTACAAAGTTATTGTGAAAACTATAACATTTAGTGTCTTAAGTTTTATGTTCAATCCTTTCTAAGGGGTGTATTTTGTACTTGATGCTTCTGCTATAAATCATTAGCATAATTCTTCTAGACAATTTGTTTTCATTAATATCTTAACTCATTCAAGACCTGTTAGGTGTATAAATCCTAAATATTTTCAATAACTGGTATGAATTTCGGTGAAAATTTTGAATTTTATTAAAGGAAAGAATATTTTTTGGGGGATTTTAAAATGGATAGATATAAAATAATTAAAAAAGATTGCTTATCATTTACTCTTTCGATGTTTAGGCATGACATTTTCTGAAAAATGGAATACTGACAATATCCTGGCGACAGAAATCACTGTTGAAGACCAAATTGCTAAGGGATTAAAAGTTTCCTTTGATACATCATTTGCTCCTCAGACTGGGTATGTATTTTTACACCAACACATGCATTTTTACTTTGAGATACTTTAGTGTGGTTACATATTTTGTATTGTTTTCACTGTCACCTCTATACACAAACACACACACACATGCATTGCTACATACGATGCCACCATTTACTCCTCAGTAACCTTCTGCAAGCAGGTATCGACCGTATACAATCTAGCTTGCCTTAGACTTTGCACTATTATGAATAGACACCTTGAGAACTTCCTGCAGTGGGCCATGACAACTTAGCCTCTTTAACAATGCCAAAACAGTCCCTATATATTTATATAGTATAAATGCACTCAGTGTACTCTGTCAAGTGTTTGGTGATCGTTTGAAGACAACACAGGGTTGAGAGGGCTCTATAGTCATGCCTTGGACATGACAACCTCTCTAGTGTTGGTGCCACAATAAATGCACCCTGTACACTCTGTAAAGTGGTTGGTGATAGGAATGGCATCCTGCCGTAGAAACCAAACGAAACATACGTGTGAGGTGTGGTCCCATGACCTGTCTAGGAGAGTGGTGACTCCATACACAATCGATGCAGACCGAAATCACCCGTCCAACCCATTCCAGCATGGAAAACTGACGTATAATGATAATGATGATATATATATATATATCAAGGAAACAGTCTTGCAGCACTACATCCTCCCTACTCAAGAACAACGCAGCTAAAACCCTCGAACTTGCAGTAGTTGTTATCAGCCTTTCATGGCAACCACATAGGAGTGTGAAGACTGCATCAGAAAGGATAGGTTTTTTATTCACAGCCAGAAATAATAAAAGACTAGTTCAATATCTAACTTCCTACAAACGTCATGTAAGATATGCATTGAAGTACTACTTAGATATCTAGGATGGTACAGCTCACTCACTCACTCTCACACTCATTCACTCACACCAACACTGATACACACACCGATGAATGCACCACACACCAACGTCAACACGCTAACCCAGTGATACTTCTCTCCTATCTTCTGCATCACTAAACTAGCAGTAGTTGTATAATGCTCCTCCTATCCAATCTCAATTGCTACACATCTTTTATCAGCCCTCAACTCTACAATACATAATTCTTCCCTAATTCTTTGTCCCCAGAACTGCAATCCTTTGGAACTCTCCTCCCATCTGCCCATGTTTTCCCTACATAGATAAATCAACTGCATTGACCTCACTAGATTGGGAGGTACCTGCAAACGTCATGGGCATTTGCACACCCACCCATTTCAATTTAGATATTAATGAATATTAGTTAAACTTTATTGTTAGTACAGCCTCGAGAATGAACCTATGTATTCAGTTTGTTGCATTCAACCTTCGTTTATTACTGGTATAGGTTTACTCCTTAACAGTTGGTCTTTGCAGTGTGGTGAAGTTAGAAATACTGTTCTTTCCACCCATTATTAAATGTTTGGGATAACCCACAAATCGAATATACTAGATCTGTTACCAATTTTATTGATTTGGAGAATTTGATCCCAAATATTTAAAAAGGGTTAAAGTTCTACTTGAGCCTATTGGCCCATCAATCTATCAAAATTGCTCAGTCTGGTGCTTTATCATTTCTCCTGTATGTTGAGTTTAAGTTAATCAGCTGTTCAATAAATGGTTGTGTATATGTCTTGGAATATATTACTGAGACTATATAGCTCTTAACATGATAGGGCATTATTTGGGAGAATTACATTAGCAAATTGGCCCCATTATTGGTTCAGATAGAGATGTGGTGTAATGTATGTTATTGTCAGTCTGCTACAGGGGAATTAGGTTCTTGGATTTTGTCTACAAACAATATTGCTGTAACCTTATCTAAGATTATTTAACTAAATATTTATATATTGTATCTATTAAGAGAATATTTAAAAGAAAAATGTATGAAATAGACATTTTGTATAAACACCATCTTGTATAAAGTGATTAATTATAAACACCATCTTGTATAAATTGACTAATGTTTGTGAAATTGTTCCATTTTCTTTCTCTTTTTTTCAGCAAAAGAAGTGGTAAAATCAAAACTGGTTACAAAAATGATTATATCAATGGTGGTGTGGATGTTGACTTTGAATTTGCAGGACCTACAGTCCATGGTGCTTTAGTACTAGGGTAATGAAACATATCACTTCTTTATAATCCTTCATCTGTTTATTTTAAAAAAAAATTATATTTCAGTTATTATATTGGGAAATGATAAAAACATGAATTGAGATGTTGATTGGAACCTTGGATTGAAGGAAATAAAATTGTAAAGTGGTCGACGATTGAACGGAGAAAACGTAGGGTAGAGAGTGCTCTAGTCGTGTCTTAAGCATGACAACCTCTATAGTGTTGGTGCCACGATAAAATTCTCTCTGTAAAGTGGTTGGTGATAGGAAGGGCATCCAGCCGTAGAAATCAAGCCAAATGAAACATACGAGCGAGACGTGGTCTGCCGACCCATCTAGGAGAGTGGTGACTCCAATCGGGAATCGATGCGGGCCAAAATCACCTGTCCAACTCATGCCAGCATGGAAAATGGATGTAAAACGATGATGATGATGAATAGGTAAACTCGGGCAGTCTCAGGTGTGCTTTGGTATCTTATGATAACGTGTTACTGGGTAATTTAATAAAAGTTAATTTTGTACTCTGCAAAGTATAATCAACTTCATGTCTAGTCATATAAATTGTCATTATTTGATAATCTTATCAAACATTTCAAGTTGTATTTTTAAAGTCACCTAATGTTTCAAGAACTTTCATATGGTTAACTAATTTGAATTAATTTAATGCTTTTAATTTAGTGTTTAGATGAAGTGCAATATCATGACAGAAACATGTATTTATAGCACTTCTTAACCTTTTATGTACTCCTTCTTAAGATTTTCTACATTTAATCAATATATGCTGCTGCCTTTCGTTTTTCTGCTATTATATACTATATAACCTGCTCTCTATTTTCAGATATATGGGATGGTTAGCTGGTTATCAGATGTCTTTTGACACGTCTAAGTCCAAGCTTTCTCGTAGTAATTTCGCAGTTGGATATTCTGCTGGTGACTTCACTCTGCATACGAATGTGTAAGTTTTTTATCCTTTGTCTCTCTTGCTGTGTAAGTGTGCAGGCACATGGCCTAGTGGTAAGGCTACTGAAATCACGATCGTAAAGTAGTGGGTTCAATTCCCAGTCAGGGAGGCGCGTTGTCCTTGGGCAAGGCACTTTACACCACGTTGCTCCAGTCTGCTCAGGTGGCAAAAATGAGTGTTATGACCTGGAGAGGGATTGGCTCCTCCAGGTTTAAAGACATGCTGTGGGTCACGATGGTGCCTCTACCACTCCGTGAGGAGTTCTGGGATTATTTGACCGTTGACCCACGTTAGTAGTATGATGTATGGCTGCAAGACCGGATGAGAAATACAAATTTGCAGTAACTGGATAGGAATAAAATGATTATAATGTTGTATATGTAATACGAATGTACAAGTGAGATGGGATAGTGTGCTAGATGGACATGTAATACAAATGTATGTTAAGTATTACTGGTGGGGAAGTGTACTAGATAGACATGTAATACAAATGTATGTTAAGTATTACTGGTGGGGAAGTGTACTAGATGGACATTTAATGTAAATGTATGTCAAATATTACTGTTAGGGAAGTATGCTAGATGGACATGTAATACAAATGTATGTTAAGTATTACTGGTGGGGAAGTGTACTAGATGGACATGTAATACAAATGTATGTTAAGTATTACTGTTAGGGAAGTATGCTAGATGGACATGTAATACAAATATATGTTAAGTATTACTGGTGGGGAAGTGTCATGAGTTGATGATTGAGACCATAGGAATAGATGAACCAAAACATTATAGATGAGATTAAATCTGAAAATGTTGGATCTGGAAGACAAAATGATGTAGGATTGACACAAGTGAAGATATATTATTAATATGCTAATCTGGTCAACTTATTCTGTCATATGAAGCTGATAATATTTCATTTTTTTTGTGAATCAACCCACCACTTACTAACCAGATGTTGAAAGCTACAATAAAGTCATGCTTTCAGTGCTGCTTAATTAAATTCTTAAACC
This sequence comes from Muusoctopus leioderma, assembly GCA_027124095.1. Lineage (NCBI taxonomy): Eukaryota > Metazoa > Mollusca > Cephalopoda > Octopoda > Octopodidae > Muusoctopus > Muusoctopus leioderma. The sequence continues at coordinate 22,279,380 of JAOPJM010001291.1, forward strand.
CTAATCCCGAGAATTTGTGACAACTAAGTGTGAAATAAGTCTTAGGGCTGAAAGGGTTAAGACCAGACTGTAAGTTAGTGTGGTGGTTGCTGTCTTTTTAAAAAACGAAAACACTTTTGTATTTTTTTCATTCCATAATTAATGGAAAAGGGGTAAATATTTTTGTCTCCTCGCATTTTAAGGTGCTGTACCCTGTAGGTTTCTACAACAAAAATCGAATTAAGGTGCTCTGTATTTCTCCATAAGTTTTTACAGAAAAAAACCCTGAAAAGCATGCGTTTTGTGTTTGTAGAAAATGTATACTGTTTTAGATTGTATATAGGAGAAACTAGGTTTAGTCTTTTTCACAGAATCTGGTGACTGTGTATTGGGATATTCAGTGTTTGTTTTATAATTGCTTAAATAAAGTGTTAGGCAATTGTTCGAAAACCACACAGGGTCGAGAGCGCTCTATAGTCGTGTCGGGGACATGGCAACCTCTCTAGTGATGGTACCAGAATAAATGCACCCAGTACATTCTGTAAAGTGGTTGGCAATAGGAAGGGCATCCAGCCGTAGAAACCAAGCCAAACGAAAGGAAAGTGGTGACTCCATACACAACCGACGCGGGCCGAAATCACCTGTCCAACCCATGCCAGCATGGAAAGTGGACGTTAAATGATGATGATATGAATTAAAGTAAAAAAAATACTTCATGTGAACCACTTAACCATTATCATAGCTATCGATTTCATCAGAATAAAATTTAGAAAGTCTATTTTAATGTGAAATAGAATTGTTTAAACTTTGGACTGTATTCTTCATTGAATTATAATAAATTGTTTGTTAAAACGAATCTGCATTCAGTATTTTGATCATAGGCAGTGAATTGGCAGACATTAGTGCCTCGTGGTATTCCTTCCGGCTCACTGTACCCTGAGTTCAAATCCCACCGAGGTTGACTTTGCCTTTCATCGTTCTGGGTTCGATAAAATAAAGTACCAGTCAAGTAGTGGGGTTGTTGGCCTTGTGCCTATGTTAGAAACAATTATTAGCTAAATTTGAGTAAAAATATAAACATGACCTTTATTCAACATTGTTTGTATAACTATGTAATTGTTTCTTTTTATAGAAATGATGGAACAGAATTTTGTGGTTCTATTTATCAGCATGTGAACCCTAAACTTGATATTGGTGTTAACTTGTCTTGGACATCTAACAGCAATGTCACTAGATTTGGTTTAGGTGGTAAATACATCTTGGATAATGATACTACAGTTTCTGTAAGTATATTTTCATGTTTGTCTTTATTAAAAAAAAAATTACTGTCTTAATTTCTGGCTTGGACAATTTCTTTTAGTTGGGTATTTCTTTTGATAGTATTTCTACATCAGCTTCTTTAGGTAGGCGAATTGGTAGTCATTAGTGTGTTGGATAGAATGCCTTGCAGTATTCGTTCCGGCTCACTACGCTCGGAGTTCAAATCCTGCCGAGGTCAACTTTGCCTTTCATCCTTTTGGGGTAGATAAAGTACCAGTCTAGGGTGATGGATTGGCGGAATCGTTAGAGCATCGGATGAGATGCCTTGTGGTATTTGCTCCTGCTCTTTACGTTCTGAGTTTAAATCCCTCCGTGGCCTACTTGGATAGTATACTTAATCCGTCGTCCAGTTTAACTCTTAACATCCTGTTGAAAATTTTCCAAGTCCGGTAATGAGGGGGCAGAAATCCTAAAAATGGGATTTTTGCAGCTTATTTATTATGAAATTTACAGGTAAGAAACATGTGCAAAAGTTGTTCACTCTCACCATATATAATAGTTCAATGATTCATGTCAATTTGATGATGTGGTACCATATAGAACTGTCCTACAGGACGTTAAGAGTTAACACCACCACCTGGAACTTGGTGCCTTTAGTGGAGTCCACTCTGTTGGAAGCATTCAGGCCAGGTCTCTGGTCTGAGGATACCTCCCTCCCTCCCACCATCCCCAGAAGCCCTGAAAAAATGGTGATGGGCACTACCTTCCCTCCAGACTAAACAGTAAAAAAACAAAACCAGCTTTAGTAAGTGTTTTCCTCCAGTCTTAAATTATAGCTGTAGAGAGAATTTTATAATATGAATCTAATAAATTTTAACTAAACATATATTTATACTTTTCAACTGTTCACAATGAGTTATTTACTAATATCTTACATTTTTATCAGACACACATAATTGCACTGAACAAAGAATTTTCAGTGAATTACACTGTTTATAAGTATGAAACCTAATTTAGTAATTTCTGTTTTGAGAATTGGTGTTTAAGATATTAGCTCTCTCAATCTACATACCTGAAAAAATAAACAAAATATGATTTGTGTCAGACTATATATATATATATATATTTGAAAGAGATTCTTTCAGAAATTATGGATTGTTGACTATATGAAAGAATTTTTGAAGGCTGATGGAAGTGAGTTTTTGTATAGAGTTTTGTTTTAGCGCTTTCGCTGTCTTCAGCTTTTCAAAAACACATGTATTTTTGAAAAGCTGAAGACGGTGAAGGCGCTGAAGCGGGACTCTACACAAGGGCTCTTCCATCAGGTCGGTGTTAACCTGTTTTTGAAGATTTTTTTCATATAGTTAATAGTCTTTGATTTCTGAAAGAATCTCTTTCAGATATTGTGACTGTATCAAGAAACTTGTTTTTTTTTGTTTTTTTTAAATTTAAAAATGTTTAAATATATATATATATATATTTCACTTGGCATGTTTTCTATGGCTATCCTATCACCAACTGCACCCAGTACACTCTGTAAAGTGGTTGGTGATAGGAGGGGCATCCAGCCATAGAAAATATGACAAATGAAACGAGACATGGGCCGCTGGCTCATCTAGGAGAGTGGTGACTCCAAATCAGGACCGGACTGTCCGAAATCACCTGTCTAACCTGTGCCAGCATGGAAGGCGGACATAAAAAGATGATGATGATATATGTATATGTCCTGCCATAGGAATAGTTGGATAGAGTTAGTGCAGTCAGTAAAATGTCCAACTAGATATGTAATGATGAACTGTTTTCCCATGATCAAATCATGGCAGAATTTTCCTCATTTTGATTCTTCTGTTTGGTGATATACATAGATTGAATTACATGTGATTTTTTGTTTTTTTAAATACAACGATTTTTTGTTTTTTTAAATACAACGCTAGCTTTTACTGTCTAAGCCAGAAGTCATAGCTAAGACTTCTGAAGATCTGACGAGCATGATAAAATAAAATAGCTTTTATTTTAAGCATTGGTTTTAGAAAGGTCTTCAGCTATTTCTTTCATTTTTTTCTTTCATATCTTAAGACATCTGTGTTATCATCTTAAGTCAGTTTTCTAACTGTTAAAAACAATTTAAAGATTTACATTTCTATCTAAAACATTTTAAGTCAGCAGTTAAAAATCTTTTTGCATACCTTCAACATTTTTACTTGGTAAATGAGATGCAATTGCTGAAATTATATATATATGTATATATGTATATATATGTATATATATATATAGGCGCAGGCATGGCTGTGTGGTTAAGAAGTTCGCTTTGCAACCACGTGGTTTCGGGTTCAGTCCCACTTTTACTATAGCCTCGGGCCGTCCTATGCCTTGTGAGTGAATTTGGTAGATGGAAACTGCAGAAGCCCGTCACATATATATATATGTATATATGTGTGTGTGTGTATGTGTGTGCAACTGTGTGTTTGTGTTTGTCCCTGTATCTGTCTGTTTACCTCCAGTAACATTAGTGGTTCGGCAATAGAGACCAATAGAATAAGTACCAGACTTTAAAAAAAATAAGTACTGGGATCGATCTGATCGACTAAAACCCTCTAAGGTGGTGCCCCAGCATGGCCGCAGTCAAATGACTTAAACAAGTAAAAGAGTAAAAGAGTAATATAGGTTTTGTGTTTATTTTTAAAATGCTATATCTTTGAAATTTCTGCGAATTTAGTAGTATTAGAATGGTAGTAACATGCTTGAGCACCGAGTTGCAGACTGATTAAAGATAGAAAGACTGGGAATAGATACAGTTGATACAAGTCCAGTTAATTAATACAGCTGTAGACTTATAGAATGTTGATGACATATTAACCAACAGAGTTTATTGATTATGCAAATGTGATGAATTGGTTAACATGCAGAAGGCAAAACTGCTTGAAGTCCTGATTAGAATATTTTTAAAATAGGAGTTCAAATGTCTTATCTAAAATTGTACACTATGTATTTAAGTTGTTGTTATTGTTGTTATTGTTGTTTAGCCCCAAGTCAGCCCTGATAATGCAGATGTGTGATCAAAGGTGTTCCAGTCCATCATTTTGCATCCCATCATTTTGCATATCAGGGTCTATGTTGTCCAATGTGTTCTTTCTATTTTAATATGTTAGGGTGTGATTTGAAGGAAATTTGGCTACTATTTCTAACATGTTGAGCAACAGAGTAGAGGGTTCCTCATTAGCCTGATTTTTTTAAAAAGGGAAACAATATGGTGAAATAGTTACATTAAACTGTAGAGCAACATTTCTCATAGTGGGTTCTGCGAAAAAATGTTGGGGTTCCGCATGATAAGGTGTCTTTTGATAAAATTCAATAAAATGTTATTTTATTAAAAAAATGGTATTTACGATTTTCAAATAAATTCTCTCCTGAAAACAATTTTTGCTTCATTTAACGTGTTATTCAAATTAAGGTGGCAGGGGTTGTCTGTAAAATATAGGTATGGGTTCTGGTTCCATGACAAAATAAATTTGAGAAACACTGTTGTACAGTATGAAACAGCCTGTGTCAGCAATGTTTCTGTTATAATGATGTATAATCAGATTCTGATTGTAAATAATATATTTGATGTATCAAACAATGAAATACTGATTTGAGGTCTTGACTGTGTTGCTGTGAAATGACTGTTGTTGACTCATTTTCGTTATATATATATATATATATATATATATATATAAAAAATATATATATATAACGAAAATATACATACATACAACCGGCTTTCTCTCAGTTTCCGTTTACCAATTTCACACACAAAGTATTGGTCATTTCACCATTAAGATAGAAACACACACACACTGACTGTAGTTTACTTCTTTATTGTTCACTCCCTATTCCATTTGTTTGTTTGTCATAAATTTGTCACCACACTACTGTGGCCTAATTAATGACTGCTTCAATCTCCAACAGGTTCAAACAGTCATTGAGAAAGCAAACAAACAGTAAATAGGTGAACTACAACCTGTGCATGTGTTTCTATTTTAATGGTGAAATGACCCTCCAAAAATATAACAATATCGGTAACAACATATGGTTTCACATAAAACATCTTGCAAAACAAATGAAACAAAAACCAAAACAAAACCAAACATCTGTTGTTGAATATTTCAGGTTTTATAAAACTACTAATACCTGACTTATTGTAAGATCACTGAAAAGATAGTAACCTGAATACTCACAGGATTATTTAAGATATGTGAAATTACAATAAATTAGGTTGAACTTAATACAGTAATGCAAAAAAATAACAAACATAGGTGAAGGCATGGCTGTGTGGTTAAGGAGTTCACTTTGCAACCATGTGGTTTCGGGTTC
>JAOPJM010001291.1:22285071-22296956 GCA_027124095.1 Muusoctopus leioderma
AACCACACAGCCATCTGCGCCTATCTATATATATATATATATATATATATATATATTATTTTAGCTACTTATTTATCAGTGTTTAGTCAGGAATTTCAATAAAAAAAATGTGTTCAAATAATTAATTATAATGGAAATGAGGGTAATTTTTATGCATTATGTATTTTTTTCCTTTGTGCCTTTTCTGTCCCAGTTAAGTTTATCTTTTTGTTACCATTTACTGTCCTCTATTCTAAAGTTTTATCATAAATATACATAAATTGGGCATTGAATTAAATAGTGCTCATTTGTCCTGATGTAGATTATTTTGTGACAATAAGTTATGTTCAAATTTCTGAGATGAGGAATTATTTTTATTACACACTGGTTTATTCAGACTAGTGTCCTCATCCTGGTTGCTATGATCACACAGTTTCGGTCCTTCAACCCCCCCCCCCCCCTCCACTCTTCTTCAAGTGCCTGTCCTATTAGGTAATGTTATTGGAATTTTGAATAAAATTCCTAGAACAAGTTATTTTAGAATGAATCCATTTGTCAAATTTTTCAACTATTTTAACTATGTATCTTATTTTATTACAGGCTAAAATTAACAATTCCAGTCAACTTGGACTTGGTTATTCTCAAAAATTGAGGGAGGGTAAGATATATATATTTTTGTTAAATATTCATTATTGTATTGCATACTACTTCATTTACCATTAGGTATCTGTGTGTTTGAAATGGTTTAAAATATGAACATTACATCAGTGTGGAGATTTAACATTTAAAATTGTGCTGATCAAATCTCCAGCTGATGTTTTCACCATATGTTTTATCAGTAATTCTTTCATATATTTCATTGTCTTCCGAAGTCCTTACACATCCTTGCACTCTTGTGTACATTTTATCCTCCTGCATACAAGAAAACTTTAGTTTTCTTTGATTGTAAGTTGTTCTTGTATGCAAAGCAGTGTAGTTGTTAGGTGGCAGGATACCATTTTGTGTGGAGAAGTATGTCGCTTGTTGTTAGTGATTCAGATAAGAAAGAATCAAGATTGTAATATGAATGGCTAGTGATATTGGAACATGAATGGGCAGCAAGTGATAATTTATCCCAAGTGACCCCAACAGAGGAGCCAGCTATTGAGGGCACTCTCTGCTCATTTAATAAAGTAATCTAGATGCAGGGAAAGCTGCAGGTTCATCAAGGATAGTTGCTGAAATATTGAAAGCACCAAACTATGTAGTTACTATGTTAATTACTCAGTTAATTAGGTTGTTGCTGTTGGTTAGGTCTAGGTTAGCCCCAATCTAACAGACCTCTGATCAAAGGCATTCTAGTTGTGACCATTATATCTTTTTTTTTTTTTTCCAGACAGTGTATTCAGGATAACATTATCCAATGTGTCCTTCCTTTTTTTTAAGATGATAGGGTGTAATTTGAGGAAGATTTGACTGCTATTTCTAGCGGTTGGCATGACCTTGCAGAGGCTTCCTCGTTAGCTTTACGTTACAGAGGTAGTGCAGGAATACTATCTCAATGACTGGTGTATCAGTATAATCAGTAAAGGCCTCAAGGGCAAAGGTGATGCACTGAAAAAGGGCAATTATAGAAGCCAGCTTATGACCAAGTGTTGAAAGTAGCTGTTCTCATCTTATCTGGGATAAGATTCAGTTACGGTTAGAACCATAGATGTACTACAGCTTGTGAGAAAACCACAGATGTTGTTTTACCAAAGATCAAACTAACTTTTCATTTGTCATCTTGGAAAATGCTTATACTCTGTATAGTTTGGTGGTTGCCTAGGAAACTAAGTGTAGATGAATTGTTTATGAGATGTGTTCAAGCCATGTAGGTGTGCTGTAAGTATGGTCAAGTTTGGCAGCAAGTCCAGTGTACAAGGTGAAATGAAGTCCATCAAATGCTCACAGCTTAATTGATGTAGTTGATAGTTTGTATTACTTAGTGAGGGAGACTGGTCACTTGATTTGCCAGCAATGGCAGTCAAATCTCTCTTGTACTACCTACTGTCTTAAAAGGGTGAAGTAGTCCTAGAAATATGCCTGAATAAAAATTGTGATGGTTACGACTGGGATGCCTTTGATCATAGTTCTTCTCAATCAGGGCTGACCTGGGGCTAAACAAGAATAATTTGTGCTGGAGGTGTATATTAGCTAAAGTAAGCAAGGTGTAGTAGAAGTTCAGAGAGCTATTAGCATCGGTCTCTCTATATGCTAAAGACATGTATGAGGTGATGCTGTATGGTAGTGAAACATGGATATTGAAGGTAGAAATTCTGTAATGTTGGAGGAAACCATGCGATGTGAAATGTAGATCACAGGTGAGCCGAGTGGTTTTGCTTTGAAGACATCAACTAATGTTTGCAAAAGACAAATGTGCTGGTTGTGGACATGTGATGTGTTGGTGCCACAATAAATGCATGCAGTACACTGTAAAGTGGTCGGTGATAGGAAGAGGCATCCAACCATAGAAACCAAGCCAAATGAGACATGAGCGAGACGTGGCCTTCAGACCCATCTTGGAGAGTGGTGACCCCAAACATAAACTGACTGTCTGAAATCACCTGTCCAACCCATGCCAGCATGGAAAACAGACGTAAAATGATGATGTGAATGGACAATGGGTGCTGCAGCAGAGAAAGACATGGGAACTCTTTCCACTTGTAATATAGTAGGAAAGACTAGTATTGTGTAGCCAGTCCAAACATTAGCGTTAGCTACTCCTGTGTACCGTAACTGTTTCTAACAGCATCAATGACCACATTTGGATGATTATTAGTTGTCCAGATGACACAGAGCTATTAGATAAGTTCTATCTAGGTAACTTAATTACTAATGTATGTAGGGCATGTTTCCCCTCCCCTTTGTTATCGTTCTTTCCCTGTCTCCTCATAATTCACTGTATAGTACTTTGTACTTGCGTCGACATTCACCCAGGATGGGTTGTTGAGCTGGTTCCAACCAAGGAATCCACTTGAAACCAATCCTGCTCAGTGATTATAGACCGCTGACGCGGTGATTGTCCATCAGTTGCGATTCCAATGGCAGACACCATATATGTGAGGGCCAGATATCAATTCAAGATCTGACTTGATTGTAGCAATCCACATTTTCAGCTGTCCCCCCTCGCCTTTATCGCCATCCCAGGAGGGGTTCTGGTGCAACTGCTTCGCAAATGACTTAACCTTGTGGACGACAAAGTGCATGTATAGTGTGTTATATTAAATATGTGTTATTATTTCAAGAGTGGTTGAGAAAGTGGCTGGACATGAAGTGTGTTGGTCAATGTATGTTGGAGTGACAACTTAGTGAAAAGCTCTTGATGTTTGAAAGGATGTGGGAATCTTTGGGAAGGAGTAAGTAGTTAGTAGTGGCTGAATATAGTTTCTTCGTAAACTATGTATATTGGCAGCATGGAAAAACACTAGCGTGATCTCAGATAAATATATTGAAGTATAATAATTAAAAAAAAAGATCTTATTTTAGTTTTAATTTGTATGTCATTTAAATAAATGTAGGCGCAGGCATGGCTGTGTGGTTAAAAGGTTCGCTTTGTATCACGTGGTCCTTGGATTTATTCCACTGTATGTCAACTTGGGCAAGTGTCTTCTATAACCTCGGGCTGACCAATGCCTTATGAGTGAAATTGGTAGACAAACTGTATAGAAGTCCGTCATGTATGTGTCCACGAAGTCTTGATTGTTGACATCGCTTATCTGCCGGTGACGTTTATCAGTGATCGTTGGTTGATTGTCATACATGGAATGTAAGCAAACAGATTAACTCTATCAATGGTTAAAGATCTGTGGAAAAACTACCTTACTTACAAAAGTATGTAAGGGTTGGTGACAGGAAGGGCTTCTGGCTGTAGAATAATGCTCTAAAAATAAAATTTGTCCAACCCATGTCAGCATGGAAAAACTGATGTAAAAACGATGATGATGAAACGATGTTTATGTTGGATTTCTAATATTTTAATATTTCTGTTTTCTAGGTGTTATATTGACGTTGTCTACTTTGGTGGAAGGCAAAAATTTCAATGCCGGTGGACACAAGCTTGGTTTGGGACTTGAGTTAACTGCATAAAACCAATTTTGTAATGATAGTTCGGTGTTTCTATGTGCATGTTAAGGTGGAGAGCACTGGTCTTTTCTTCCTCTGACCTGCTGTATCATCTCTTCACAAAAGGAAAAAGATTAACAGGAGTATTTTTTTTTTTTTTTTTTCTTCGATAGGGATCGATCCCATTTTGAATTGGGGTCTTTCTTACCTACAGATTGTCAATGAAAGTTTTTTTTTTTTTTTTTTTTTTTTTTTTCCTCCTAATCCTGCAGCTATTTTTGCTGTTGATATAACTCATTAGCAAACAGCAACAACATAGATGTATAAGGGTTAAAAAATAGTAGACATTGCTTACTAATGTTATTTCTTTGTAATCTGAAACTTGGCCTACAATAAACGATTCAGTTTACCTATTGAATTTGGTTTACCTATTGAATTTGGTTTTTCTAATTCATTTTACTAACTTATTCACACTTCTGCCTTTTTTTTATTTATTTATTTTTTTTTATTTAGTTTTTCTTTTGGTTAAATTGGGACGAGTAATTTGTAAAATTTTCTGAATTATTTATCTGGTGGGGCTGGGAAGAATTTGTGTGTCATTTGTGTGTGTGTCATCTGCAAACTTGTTTCTGTGTTCCTTTTGTTAACCATAATGGTAAACCTTCCTTAATTAACTTAGATTACCCCTTAATTACTTTACATCAATTAATTAATACGATGCAAGAATCTTGCATGTCTTTCCCCTCGCTTTTAAAAATTTTCTCCAAGGCTGTTTCTCACAACAGAACACCAGTGTGTAAAATGTATGTGTAGTTGTGAGTGTGGGCTAATTAATGTTTGTCTTAAACTATTATAGCAAGCACTAAGATAGATATAGATAGATATACCTCTTCTCTTCTTTGCGTTTTAAGGCCATCTTCCCTGCTAAAGCAGGGGTTAGCTCTGCGGGCCCCATGACAAGCTTCTCCATTTATACTCGTCGTGGTCCCTTCTGAGGCATTGTTTTACGGCCGGATGCCTTCTTGGCACCAACTCTTTTAGTCGCCTCTTACGACACGCAGAGATATATATGATGTATGTATATTTATATAATGTATGCTTCGTACGTAAAGCTATCAGGGAATTTGTGTTTCAATGCAGACAGATGAATTTAATATATCAAAAGATAAATTTCTGTTGCACTGATTAAAGGGAGTTTTTCTAATGTATAATATAATACACCTTCAATGATTTTCCATTAATTGTTAAATTAAAATTTTTTTACTATTAAATCAAAAATAATAATTTCATACATAGGCACAAAGCCTGATCAATATTATTAATAATAATAATAATAATGGAAAGTAAGTAGTTTAGTGGGGTGTAGGATCGAAACGATTGAATACTTACGTCAGATGTTTCTGAAACGATGTAAAGATTTTTAAAGGGAGATAACTGGCATATTGAGGGTTTTGGATTCCAAGAAAGATAAAATTACATTACATGGCAAATACAAGTTAGAGAGATGTAGATTTTATAATTAGAGAAAATTAAAATATTTCTAAATTTTTTTTCTTAATTTGAAATCTTTTTCGGTTTGGAGGAGTTATTTAAATGTTTTTTTTTTTTTTTTTTTTTTTTTTGTGTATTAAAAATGTACTAACTTGATCGTTTTTATTTTCCTTTGTTTTCTATCCCTCCATTTTCCTTTCGAAATATGCAACGCATTTGAATAAAGTTGTTCTAATTATCTTGTTAATAATTTTGTTCTAATTAGCTTTTGGATGTTAATTTTTATGTTTTTGAAATTTTTTTTTTTTACTGATTTTTGTGTGTGAGAGAGAGAGATTCATTAACAAATTTTAAAATGTGGATTAAACAACTGGAGTTACTAAGAGGAGAATGAAGTTGACATACATCCACTTCTAAAGAACATTGAACCATTCTATATGGGGAATCCTAGCTTCATTGTGGAATTTACCATTTTCCGCATTAGTCATTAACTGTTGTTTTTTTAACCCTAGGTCGGCCTTGACCAGTATGTCTCATCAAAGATGTTCCAGCCATAACGATCCTGTGTTTATATATATATATATATATATATATATATGACTATATTGTCCAATGTCTTCTTACTTCTTAACAGCCAAATCTCTCTCGAATAAGTAGTTATTTTTCACAAGTTCAGTGAATGCATAGAGCGGTCATGGGCAAACTGTGGCCTGCGGTGCTTTCTGAATGGCCCGCCTGATGATGAGCCATGTCTCATGCGGCCCACTTCTCGAAAAAGGTTGCCCACCCCTGGCATAGAGGCTCCATGGGATTACATCCAAATAGTAAATTGCTTTTTTTAATTATCATCAGGTTTGTTCTAAACTTCTAAAGTTAGTACTAGTATTCCAAAGGTCTCGTAAGACAAATGTTTGCTTGTCCAAGATTCTGTAACTTTTCAGTGGATGGACATTTCCCATCTCGGGATTGAAAGTTGTCTAAATCACTGGTTTGTAAGAGACATTGACAATTGTGTATGGTTAGGACAAGTTAGCTCTCACAGATCCTGGCCCAAGCTTGCTCTCATAGATCCTGGCCCAAGCTTGCTCTCATAGATCCCGGCCCAAGCTTGCTCTCATAGATCCTGGCTCAAGCTTGCTCTCACAGATCCTGGCCCAAGCTTGCTGTGTAAAGAAACATCATGGGTCTGTAAGGATTGTTTTGTTAGCTTGCTGAGCTGAGTTTATATTTTTTTTCTTTTTTTCTTTCCTTATTTTTTATTGCTTCGTCTGGAGGGAAGGCTGTGCCCATCACCCCTTTTTTTTCAGAGCCTCTCGTCCAAAGCTGTAAGGATTCTGCCAGTCCACCACCCTAGACTGGTATTTTATTTTATCTACCCTGAAAGGATGAAAGGCAAAGTTGACCTCGGCAGAATTTCAACCAAGCGCAGTGAGTCGGAAGGAATACTGCAAAGTATTCTGCCTGATGCTCTAACGACTCTGCCAATTCCACGTATAGACTTGTGTTGAAGGTAACAGAAACTCATGTTTAGTGACTTCCCTTGGAAAATCTCATTGACATTCTACACCAAGTGATGCTGTAAAACTGGTGTCCCTTTTCATTAATACCTAGAAAATTTTTAACAGGATGTTAAGAGTTAATAAGTCCCGTAATGATTGAGTAGAAATTCCCTTAAAAAAATGAGCTTTTTGCAGCTTATTTATGAAATTTACAGGTAAGAATCACAGGTGCTTGAAGTGTTTTCACAAAAATATTTAACTTTCAGTATATACATATATATAATGATTCATATCAATATAATTATGCAGTACCATGTGGAACCATGTCCTACAGCATGTTAAAGGTGTGGAGATGGTCCAGTTGATGTGGTCTGTAAAACACCTTTTTGATACCAACCCTGTTTCTATGATAAAAAAAACCCATTTCTCATATTTAAATCTTTCATTATAATTTTATGTAAGAACTAAGTTCCAAACACCAACTTAATAAGAAAGTCAGTTACTTTACTAAACCCTTCAAAATTGATTATTTTCAAAATTTACTGAAAAGGATAAGCAGTGAATTTCATTAGAAATATGGTAACGAAGGGGTTTCTAGGACTTGACCGTAATGATTTGTGTATCGTCAGGCAATTTTCTGGCCAGACAGTTTCGATTCCTAGTTGCAGTTATTTCCCCTTTAATTTGTTAATGACCTTGAAGGGTGGTTTGTGAATGACATAAAGATCAGCTTGACATCTAGAACGTTTGCAATATACCAAAATATACTTATTGTGTGGAATTTTTTGGGTGGGTGGAAGGGGGGATATACATCAAGTTCTCTGTAACAGCGTGTTTTGAACTGACTGGATTCTAAGAACTAAAAGTAACTTTGCTACATGTCATACGGCTGATAACTTAGGTGTAACCCCCCCCCCACCCCCCACTGGTTTTCATTTCTCAGTGAGACTGAAACATCTTGCATTAAAATATTAACCTTCATATTTAGCTAGTGAGAGCAATGAAGGAGTCCATAGGGCTGGAACAGCAATCTAAAAATGACTGGTGCTTTTCATTAGCTCATTGGGAACCGAATATAGTTTGGAGAGGGGTTTATCTCTTAAGTTCAGTTCTTCTCATATGCTACATAAAGACAAGTCTGCAATGGCCACACAGTTGCAGTTAGAACCAGACTTTAAAAAAAAATGTTGCAAGCATTCGAGCCAAGTCTCCCAGTCTGAGGATACCTTCCTCCCTCCCATAAGTCTAGGAGGCCATGAAGAAAAAAGAACGGGTGATGGGTAATGCCTTCCCTCCAGACTAAGCAAGAATAAAAAAGATCGAGCGACCACGCAAAGGCTTGTTTGTCGCAACGAAAACTATCACTCGTGACCTCAGTTCTTGTACTTATTTTATCCTAACCGGATAGATTACATTTTGGTTAAGAATTAATGCTGGCTTTTTTTTCTATCGAAATTAATTTAAAAAAAATAACAAACGTGTATAATTTATTTTCCGTGAAACATTAATATACGTTCTTTTTAAATCTGCAGGTTTCGTTTAAAACTAACATATTCGCCAGCCGATTGTAGGTTAACCAACATCCATATGCAAAGTTGACGCTTAAACTTAAAACCGGTAATAGTAGTCCTAGATAATCCTAAAAAGGTAGGATGGTCTTTATTGGAATACCTTATAGGTCTGCTCAACCAGACTTGACCTGGGCTAAACAACAACCAGTGAAATTAAGATCCTGTAATGAGTTCTCTACAAATATTTCACAAAGTAGAGTAAGTTTGCTATGAGGAAGAGGAGAGATTCGGTGTTTAGTGTAGGGTAAGGTCCTTCATTGGAAAAATAAGAAAGATGAAGCACCTTACTCGATACTTCAGATGTCTCGTCTTCCACATGAGCCGTTCGTATTTCTCGACGCAGATCATCCATTAAGTAGTTTACTCAGCTTCTACTGTTTCACCACGAGTTCTCTATCTTGTTTGTCCTTAGTGTGATTATCTCCCCTACATCACTACTGCAACGTTTAATATAAAACCTATTTCAGCTAACATTTTTTTAATTTAAAAAAAAATACGTTATGACTTAAAATATTTTCAACACTTTTTCATTTAAAGATACACAAAATATTTATTATAAATTTAAATTTTGGTAATTTGTGAGATAGATCAACTAAATAGCTTCATGTAAGTGAAAACTGAAATTTTGGTCTTTTATTTTTCATGACGAGTATGTTTCTAACAACGATATAATATTTAATATGTATATTTGTTCATTTATCGTCAATTCACAGGTATTATATAAATTATAGGTATCTCTTTTATTTAACAGCCTCCAAACGTTTTAGTTATGGTTCCTTCTGGTTCACATTGCCCTCAGCTGTTTGACTTTCTTAGATTTAGAATGATAGTTTAAGAACCACGGTCGAAAACCAGCAAACCCAGAATATTATGAATTTAATCGAACTATTTCTTGTCGCGGAGTTACGTAGAAACCATGGTCTGCGTTTAGTAGTCTGTCTCGGGATATGTTCTTCTTCAAAAAACCCGGGTGGATACGCCCTATTAATATTACTAGTGTGTTTCGTTTGATTGCTCTTTCCGATGTCAGCATTATTGTCCTTGTTTTGTCTATTAGAAGACGTTGCCTTAGTGCTACTACGTGGCTTGTAGGTCTTTACACAGTATATACCATCTTCGATGTTCGGTTTAAAATAGGGGCATTGCCAGGGTAAAAAGTCCTTTATGTTCATATTGGATGTAGGTGAACGCATCCATTGAAGCGCTTGGTGAATGTTGACGATAAAAACATCTTCCATGGCTACTAAACGATCCAAAAACTCATCCATCGCCGCTAGATTATCAGTTATATCTAACCAAGGAGAATGAAGATTTAAATAATACGGAGCTCTGTTGGTGCGATAGTTCCGCAGAAAATTCTTCCACAATATTTGAAACGCTTCATCTTTGTTTCGGGGTTTGTTTTGGCAGAAATCCACATAGGCACAGGGTAAATGTTCCCTGTAGTCCATCAGGGTGACCACAGGAATTTCCCATAAGCCAGGGTAAGATTTTTGTGGACACGGCTTAATATTGCAACCGATGGTTAGGGGAGAATCTAGTGTGAATGGCCAAATTACCGGGGAATAAACATTTCTGGGAAAAGGATGGGTGAGGGTGGCATCATATGTAAAGTTGTTCTTCCAGAGAATGTTAAACATCGTGTCACCCGTAGGCTGAAGAAATGGACTTCGCCAACCTCGGATCTGTTCAATTGGAATTTCAGCAAGATCTGCGATGTTCTGACGTTGAGTTAATATTTCACTGGCTAACTCTTCTTCGCTGGCATTTTTCCACCATGTGTGCGGTACCTGTAAGTTGATTAAAATGTAAGTTAATCAGTGATGAATTCTCTGACTTTTATCATTGTATAAAAAAAATATACTACAACCATTTGAAATACCATATCTGTTATAATGAAATATATTAAAACTAGCGTAGTGCCGGTCAAAAATGATGGGGTTAATTTCCCTGTTTGCTACTCTGACTGCTGACTATTTCTCTCTCTCTCTCTCACCCCCTCACACTCTCTTTCTCTCACACACACTCATTTACTCACTCACCCCATTCTCTCTCACCCACTCACTCATTTACGCACATACTCTCTCACTCCATGACTCATTTACACACTCACCCCCTCCCCCACTCACTCGCTTACATACTCCCCCGCACTCACGCTCTCTCTCTCCACCCCACTCTGTCAATCTTTCACCTATTTATCTAAGTTACCTCTGTTTACAATACATTATTTCTCTCTCTTCCACCTCTCGCAGCACAACCACTGCTTTCTCCTTCCAGCATGACAGAGCGGGGGAACCAACCAACCAAAAAAACTTAACACGTGACTTAGCGTTTTATATATTAAGATAATAAGGCGGCGAATTGGCAGAGGCGTTAGTGTCGGATAGAATGTGCCTTGCGGTGATTGTTCCGGCTTTCTGCTCTCTGGGTTCAAATCCCACCGAGGTATTCCAGCTGTGACTATCCCGTCTTTTTTCCTATGGGCAAGGAACCCAGGACTATATTATCCAATATGACCTTTTCTAAGACGTCTAAGGCGTGATTCGAGAGATTTCACTACTATTTCTAGCAGGTCAAGTGAGTTTGGTTACTATTTGGCGGCGAATTGGTAGTCGTTAGCGTTTAATAGAATGCCTTGCAGTATTCGTTCCGGCTCACTGTACCCTGGATTCAAATCCTGCCGAGGTCAACTTTGCCTTTCATGCTTTCGAGGTAGATAAATAAAGTACCAGTTTAGAATGGTGGACTGGCGGATCGTTAGAGCGTCAGACAGGACACCTTGCGGTATTTATTCCAACTCTTTGTGTTCGTTCTGAGTTCGAATCCCGTCGTGGCCTATTTGAGTGGTAGACTTAATCCGTCGCCCGGTTTAACACCACCACCTGGCTACCCTTGGGTACCTTTAACGGAGTCCCCTCTGTTGCAAGCATGATGATACCTCCCTCCTCCCCGTGTCTCCAGTCTCTGAGGCTCTGAAAAACGGGTGATGGGTGTTGCCCTTTCCCTCCTGACTAACCCTTTTGATACCAACCTACCTGAAACCACCCCTGGTTCCATGATAAAAAAACCCATTTGTTTCAAAGTGTTCATATTTAAACCTTCCATTATAATATTACGTAAGAACTTTCAAAATTAATTGAAAATAATTGACAGTGATGGCTCTGTGGTTAAAGAGTTCGCTTCGCAACACATGGTTTCGGGTTCAGTCCCACTGCGTGGCACCTTGGGTAAGTGTCTTCTACTATAGCCTCGGGCCGACCAA
>JAOPJM010001291.1:22939210-22950001 GCA_027124095.1 Muusoctopus leioderma
ATTACAATATTTATCAGTATACCCATTAGCTCTACATAGATCAAATTTCCCGTAATTGAGTATATGTGTTTGTGTCTTCCGAATGAAATACAGTACATTTATAACCTAGATATTATTGACTCTAGAGTCTTCCGCTATTATATGACAAATGAAATGCTATGAACATTAATTGAACTTAATTGCATAAAATTACATTTGTTGTAATATTATCTCTTTGGAAGTCTCTCCGAGTTTGAAATTATTGTTCGTAATAAAATTAGACATAGTTCTCTTTGTAATACTATAGAACATTGTGAATTATAAAATTTATTGTTAGTATTTATGATTGCCACAGACGCTAATTACACATGATACAGGCGGACAAAGTCGATGTTTTATTTGCTTCATTTACAATCTGTCAATACAGACTTCAGTATGTCTCTTCTGGAATATAAAAACAAATATATATACAGATTTTAGTGGAAAAAAAAAATAAAGATAATGAATGAATTGAAGTAATTCAAAATTCTTGAAATGAGGTGAATAAAGAATTATTGTAAATATTCCAAGACGGTCCCTGTTGGCTGTATAGGTCATTGTAATTCTAACCAAAGAATATATTGTTCTTAAACCGCCAATATTGCAGCACTGTATCGATGGCCGATACAGTGAAAGCTCGCTGACAGGCTGAAAGACATCACGTGTTTGTAAATTGGTAGACTGGCTAGAAAACTTTGACAGCTTCAGGCAAGGGATAGTTTATAAGTAACAAGTGTTTCTTTAGCTTGCAGTGTTTTGAGTTTAAATCTTTCTGTGGTTCCAACGGTGAACTGGTTAATACCTCTGGTTAATACAACTGGTTAATACCTCTCATCAAACAAAAAATGGTCAAAGAGTCCCAGAACTCCTGACGGATTCTTAGGGGTGCCATCGTGACCCATGGTGTGTCTAGGGCAAACTTTAATCCTGCGGAGCCATCTCTTTCCAGGTCTCACGTGTTTGCCAACTGAGCGGACTGTAGCAAGGTAGAATAAAGTGCCTTGCCGAAGGACACAACGCGCCTCCATAACCTAGAATTGAACTCACAACCTTACGATCGTGAGTCCAGTAGCCTTACCACTTGGCCACGCGCCTCCACCTACCACTCAAGCTGATCCTAAATCAAATTTTCAGGAACGTTTAATTTCCTTATAAATCAACCAATGTCATAAAACTATCATAATATTATAGAGCCAACAAGGATGCATCTATGTGGTCACTTGATATGCTAGAAATAGAAGCCAAATTTACCTGAAAGCACACCATTATATAAGGTCAGAACTCTTTAGGTAATATAGTCCTACATGACCATAAGAAACGGAATAGTCATGGCTGGTACGTCTTTCATCATAGATCTGCTCAGTCAGGGTTGACCTCGGGCTAAGCAGTAGCAGCGACACCTATCATAATAGTAAACTCAAGTAGCTGTTGGTGTACTTAATGACGTAAGCAAAATGTCTTCATGAATTTAAATGTCCCTCTTAGTTGAAGAAAGACAACAAAACCTAGCGACAATCATTGGCAACTCACAAAGACAAGGGGAGATAATTTCAAAAGGTTTAGCATTAATTTAAACAATTTTTAATTCCCATGCTTAAGGGGAACATATGATTTTTGTTAGCAGAGAGGCTGATAACAACGGTCATGTTTCGGTCTTATTGAACCTCGTCAGTGAAGCATGGTCAGCACGAACCCACTTGATGAGTAGACAATAAATAGATTTTATATGCAGAAATAGGATTACAATTATTTCTGATCAGTAGTAATTTGCATAATATTGAACAAAATTACGCTAAGGGAAATAACTCAAAAATTCCAATGACATGGATTAAGATAAATCATGTCGGTATCCGTGTACAGAATAACATACGAGCATATTTTTCTTAATGAATTGAAATTTTCCTCTTAGTTGGAGAAAGAAAACAAAAACGTAGCGGCAATTTCAAATAAATTAAGAATTAGTTTTAAAATATTTAATTCTATTACGTAAGGGGAACCTGATCTTTGTTAGTGGGGATGTTGACAGCATAAGACATGTTTGTTATTGGGATTTGTTATTCATCGTCTTGGTGTTTTGTTGCTGACAAAACGTTTCAGTCGGTATCCTCTCCAATCGACTTCCGGTGATATTCCCGATATGGGTCAGGTATTGAACCTGAAAACCTTGTAATACCTATAGATATGTTTCTCTAACTACAGATAAGTTAAAGTCCTTATTGAGCCTATTAGGTCCATTAGATCCGGAGCGTTAACCAGGTTTCCGTGGTGTTAAGTGACTGAGTGTTAAGTGACTGAGAGTGCAAGACTCTCCACTGAACGGGACGCCAGTCCGTCACAGGGTTAACCCACAGCTGCTGTGTTACTCATTTTTTTCAGCTGAGCAACAGGAAATGGAGTTCCTTGCTCAAGGACACTACGCGCCGCCTGGTTCGGGAATCGAATCCACGACCTTACGATCGTGAGCCCAACCACCTAACCACTAGGTCACGCACCTTCACGACTACAGATAAAGTGTTTTGTTATTTCAATGTAATTAAACAATAGACGTAATCATTTGTATTCTCGTGTCTGCTTGCTATGCTAGATCTGTGCCGATAATTCTCTGTAGTCTCCAGAGATGAGACAACTAGTTAGAACAGCATGGCAATATATAGGTTCTAGATTCAATCCATGGTCGAAGTCAATAATATCACATGAAGGCTATTGGATAGAATACCAAGCATTGTATCGGCAACATATCCAAGACAAGGGAAACAGTCGCAAGAACATACATCAGTATAAAGTCATTTAACAGAAAATATAGACCATTCTTAGTATAATAGAGTTAAGAATACGTCTGAAAAAGCATGTTTAGTTAAACATGTGTAGTTACAAATACTAATGCTACTCTTGTTGTGGTGGTCGTCGTTGTCGTCGTTTTAATCAGGTTTTGTGGGGAATAGAGATTGATGAAATATTAATTTCTGACTTAGACCCATGCCTGAAATGTTTGGTGGGGGAGGGGTATAGTCGATTATATAGAACCCAGTAATTGACTGGTACTCATTGTATCAACCGTGGAAGGGAGAAAGGAAAGGCAAAGTGTACCTCGGCAAGTTTTGAACTCAGAACGTCAAGATAAGTAATTAAATATTGCAAGACATTTTGTCCGTCACTCTACCGATTTTGCTAATCCATCTCCCTAGATCGACAAAATATTGAGGAGTAACATGCTTGAATTATTTTGACGTACTGTGTAATCCAATGTTTGTGATGCGTAAAAGCCGACTATAATAAAGTGTAGTAGAGTGCAATATATTGCTTGATCAATAAACATTTTTTATGGAACAAAGCAGCTATTTATTTTAATATTTCTATACGCATTATAAACTCTGTCTCTAAACCACTTTAGTCGCAGTTTATCCGTTCCATCTGATACCACATTTAGGCACGGATAATTCTGGCGAATTAGCAAACTCATAAGAGCGTCGGATGGAATGCCTTGCAAAATTCGTTCCGGCTCACTGCACGCTGAGTTCAAATCCCGCTGAGGTCAAAAACTTAGCCTTCGGGATAGATAAATAAAGTACCAGTCTAGAGCGGTAGACTGGCGGAATCGTCAGAGTGTCTGACGAAATACGTTGCGGTATTAGTTCCAGGTCTTTGCGTTCTAAGTTCAAATCCTGCCGTGGCCTACTTGAGTGGTATACTTAATCCGTCGCCCCGGTCTAACACCACCACCTGGTACGTTGGATGCCTTTAGCGGAGTCCACTCTGTTGCAAGCATTCGAGTCAGATCTCCGGTCTAAGGATGCCTTCCTGCTTCCGTCCCACTAGTCCCGGGAGCCCTGTAAAAGGTTGATGGGTACTGCCTTTCCTCCTGACTAAAATAAAATTTTAAATACTAAAAGAATACTACAAATACATTTTCTATCAAGCATGTGAGGATGGCAGTCAATGAAAAGATTGCTACGGTTGTTTTTCATAAAACGTTCGTATCTAACATTCAAACCTTTTACACCGTCACCAGGTTGGTTCATAACTACTGTAAGATTTATATTCTTGGTTGAAACCATTTTACATCGCTAATATATTTGCAATAGGCGAAAGTATCACATTCGCCAGTTTTCACTTCCAAAAATCACAAAATATGCTTTGCATTTTCGGAACGTTTGAATTGTTGAATATGATGCCAGTTTAAGTGGCGTTGCAATTCATTGAAAGGGAATTTCTTATTTATAGTCTGGCTACTTGTTGATAGTGGGCCTCGATGAAGCGTACTTTTATCAAGGCTTGAACTCTAGGCCCCAAGTTTAAAGTATCCGTTCAGATTGTGGTTCATGGCTCGTTTCTCGTTATAGCAAACCTGGCTAAAACATTCTCTATTCTAACTGCAATATATACACTAGAATATGTATATTTTGTGTTGTTGTTGTTGCTTATCTCCATGCCAACCTTAATCAATCAGACCTATGATCAAACGCCTTCCAGACGTGACCATCCTACCATTTTAGAGGTATCTAGCACTACATTATCTCATGTTTCTTTTTCTAATTTTAAGACGGTATGGAATGATTTGGCTGCAATTGTTAGCAAGTACAGAGATCACCGCAATGGTTCCCTCGTTAGTTCTTACTAGGGGTCACCCTCGCCAGCCGTTATTGAACAACTTGGCTCCGAACATTATAATGCTGTATAGAATACGAAACATAGAATAGTCAACCGATAGTCCCTACGCCTATTGAATCAGTCACCTGGCATTCAATTTATAATTGCCCACACTATAATCCATAACGTTTTGTTTGAAATAGACTGAGAATCGTCTATTTCGTTCATTGTATATGTTTGTATAAAATTCAATGGGAAGAAAGTAAATCCACTAATACTATGACAGCTGATGGAGCCGATGTTGAATTCTCTATGAATATACTTTGCAGAATTGAATTGTAATTTTAAATCTGCGGTGAGCAGATTTCGAAACTTTTCTCATATCAGTTCCTTTGTCACATAATGTAACTATGTCAAGAATGTACATTCATAGACAATAAGGCAATTTACTTATAGTAAATCTTATATATCAGACACGTCAGTTTTCTGGAAGTTCACGTATAGTCTAAGGAAATCGACATATATATTCTATGGAATAAAAGAGAATCCAATTATTTCTGCAAAATTATTTCTATCCATGTTACGGAACCTAAGATGAATTAAAGTCAATACAATTATAGTTAGGATTCTGTCCAATATCACAAGACCTACATTACAAGCCTGCTACTTAATCTATAAATCCCAGAGGATGACAGTAAAAGGCCAACACAGATTTATACTGAGTAATGTAAAGTATGTATTTTGTTCGATGTACCACTTCTAGCGCTCCACCACATTACACTGAGAGACAATACTAATTTGTATATGCCTATACTAATTTACATATATCTACATGTATAATGCAATTAGAAGACAAAATCTGAATGAATGGCCGTGCTAAATATCAGAGACGCTGTCGTCTTTAATTTTCGAATTGAAGCGAATATTCATTTGACTAAAATAAGGTATAAACTCACGTTGTATAAATTAATTATGTCAGATTAATTACTTCTGAAGTATCATGTGGGGTATCTCATAGAATTTGAACTCACTCACTCGTGTTCTGCTAAATTGGAAATAGTTATACAATCAGCCAAAGTTCAGTTGCCAGTACCAGACTATTACAATACCAGAGACTCGGTGAATGCTGTAAAATACCAATTGATAATACTATGGAGATGTTAACCCTGTACCTAAGAACAGCTAATTACTAAAACGATATGTAATTTACCAAAAATGAAAGTGATGTCTATGGGTTCCCCATTTTCACCAATAATGGCAAACATCTACATGGACTACTTCGAAGACTTTTCTCTAGAAAGTACAACACTGAAACCCGAAGCTTGGTTTGAGATGTGTATATGGCACCTTCGTATCCTGGTAACATGAAGACGACGCCCTAATTGTTGTAGACCACATAAACTCACTACGTACATTAATCTAGTTTACTCTGTAAAAGAAAAGCAACAGCCAACCACCAATCCTTGATGTTCTGGTGAAAAGGAAACCCGTCTACCGCTGAACTCTACTTAAGCTATGAGTCTCAACATCCACACAGTGACAAGAAAGGAATTGCTAAACGCCTACAACGTCAGGCAAATACAATCTGCCCCAATGCATCAGATTATACAGAAGAATTGAGTTACCTGAAAAAACATTTTCTTGAATAACAAATACCCAGCCCAGAATATAAGACCCACAGTCACACTCAAGCACAAAGTAGAGGTCAAACCAAATACCACTGTGTATTTATCTTACAGCAATAGATTATCTGAAAAGAAATCAGAGAATCTGCAGCACATATAAGATCAGAACTGTGTTCAGCAGAGACAACACCGTAATTTGCAGATTCCTCACCTAACCAGGAATAGCTAGAAGCTATGAAACTGCTTCTATAACATCCCATGCATTTGCAGAAGGCCTTATACAGAAGAAATTGGAGGACCTTAAATGTCAGAATAGAGAAATATTGACAAGCCTTAATCAGAAGAGAAATATCTAAGTCAGGAATGACCAAACATATATATGATGCGGAAAAGAATCATATACAAGTATCGAATAACACTTCCATAATCGATAGATAATGACAGTGGAATCTTTTTAAAAATCGAAGAAGCAATAATGTATAGAGCTTACTGAAAATCCAATCAGTATGTCCAGCGCTGATATCAGCTCAAAATGGTTGCCTTTAATGAAAAATGAGTTTAAATTACATTAAAAAAATATAAAATATTAATTGTACATGCGTCAGTGGCCTTGTTTAAAAATAAAGGTTCCGATTTCGAATCGAGTCGTGTAGTATATACACACCTGATGGCAATCAGGTATAAAACCGATAGAAATGTAGTGTATATACAAATATTAGAGCATAATTCATCAGGGAATTTGAGGATTATAATCGTAATAACAATAATTCATCTCAGACATTTAGATGTTAAATCTACATGATAAATTCGATATGCCATATGTGATATATCAATTACGACATGAACTGACACAAGTATATAACACATAAGAAATAACATAGGTATATATTACAAATCTTGAAACGGTGATGTCTTTAGGATATAAGTCATCATATATAGATGATCACGAGTGTATATGAGACACATTTTCGCCTAACGTTATGGCATTTTTTCCTTCGAGTTTAATATGTCTATGTATATATGTCATTGTTTGGATAGTGGTCAGATCCATTTGGTTGATTGTTTACTCAATATGCATCACAAAGTCCAAGGCTTTAAGTAGTGCTGAAAAGACCTAATGTGTTATGAATTAGCATCATTACTTTATAGTTATGAGAGTTAGTTTTAACCCATTTCACACAAGGAACATTAAAAAATTACCTAGAAATGAATATGTGGTAAAAGATTATTATTTCTCAATGACTAATGTTATCTTCATGTTTCTGGAAAGTACGGGAGATAACAATTCACATGCTCTGGCATTATTCTGACTTCATTAGCATAACCTTCTCATACTTGCTGAATGAATCACTAAGTAAATATACAATATTCCACATTTATAGGCTTAGAAAACTAGTATTCTTTAGAGAATAGTTGCGGTATATATTGAAGTAGACAACAATAAGGTTATCTGGAATAGTCGTATTGCTACGAGGCATGAGTTTCGCATGAAAAGTGAATTAGATTTAATCAAGAATAATGCTCGCAATGATAATGTATGGCATATTGACATAAGCGGTTGGGCGCCGAGCTAAGTATTACTTTACAGTATTTAGTTTTTCCATCGTTGGTTCCAAGTTCAAATTCTGTAGAATTCGACTTTATTTTCATATTTTCCATATAAAAATATAAGTAGTAGCAGTGCTATATTGGGACTGTGCAAATAAATGATCCTACCTTTTCCAACAACTGTACAATCGTTACTAGCTAACGAGTGACCCTCCACGTGGTCACTCTACCTGCTAGAAAAAGGTATCCAAATCTTCCTCATAGTACAACCTACTGGCTTTACAACGGGGAGGACACATTACATAGTGTAGTCCTAAAGAGATTGTCACCACTGAAACATTTTTTGATCATAGGAATATAACGTGATGGCTGACCGGGGGCTAAACAATAACAACAATAACTATTGTACCAAATGGATTAATCAACAATTTACAAGGAGTAGTTTGAAACATGTCTTTCCTCAAATTAAATCCGATACGTTTCTGCTTGCAATGTTACATGTCCTGACTGACGAAGGGCTCTGTCCGAAACGTTATAACTATTGTACCAAATGGATTAATCAACAATTTACAGGAGTAGTTTGAAACATGTCTTTCCTCAAATTAAATCCGATACGTTTCTGCTTGCAATGTTACATGTCCTGATTGACGAAGGGCTCTGTCCGAAACGTTATGCTTCTTTTCTTTCTCACGGCAAAATAATTTATTCCACTTTGTTAACTTTTTGTACTTGCTGTTTACCGATAAAGACCATCACTGGTTTTATCGGATTATACTGTTTGACTTAACGTTTCAAAATGCCAAAATACATGAAGTCCACCAAAACGGTATTATGGCTGAATGTTCACATTGTATACGTAATGTCTTTATTTATTATGAGTAATTAGAATGAGGGGGATGGATTGTCAAAATCGGTAGAGTAGTGGACAAAATTCCTTGTAGTATTTAAGGCTCTGAGTTCAAATCTCGCCGGGGTCAACTTTGCCTTTCATCCTTCCGGGGTTGATAAAATAACTACCGGTTAAATATTCGGTCGTATATAATCGTCATTTGGTCTATGTGAAAACTCAGTATGTAATTATAAGAAGGGAATTCCAGTATGATGTTGTTTATATATCAATGAAGCTATTGTGTAAAAGAAATAGGTATGTTATATTGTTGTTGTTGCTGCTGCTGCTGTTTTTGTTTAGCCACAGGGCAGATCTGATAAAGCAGACCTATGATCAAAGCGCTCCAACCATAATCATGATAGCTTATTTTCGGAAAATGTATCTAGGTTTACATTATTCAGTGTGTACTTCTTATTTTAAGAAGGTAGGATGTGGTTTTAGGGGAACCTGGTTGCCATTTTTAGCGAGACGATCGACCATGTTGAGGCTGTCCCTCGTTGGCTGGTGTGTTATGTTGTATAAACCGTTGGTTTACGTCTGGCCTCGATGTATTTCAAAGGTCTTGCACTATATCAATAGAATAATGTAAACATATTTCGTTCCACTTTCAAACCATATGAATATTTGAATAAGCAATTCCAAATTAACAGATCTACATTGGATGTGAGTGCTGAAGCGGGAAGATGGTAAAATGAAGAGAAATAAAGTTGGTTTCATATAAAATAATATCGTAGGAAATTTCCTTTAGTTTTATAGAATATACGGCAATGAAATAATAATCATCCCAAAGGGATACACCCATATAGCTACATGAAATATCATAGAGTATTTCATATATCCATAATAGCTATATGAAGTATCGCAGAATATTTTATCATTCTCCATCAAACGAGAAACACAATGATATTTAAGTTTTAACATAAAGGCAGGAAATGAATTCTAATAAATATATTCATGATATAGTTTCTCATTAAAATTTAGATATATTTATGGAATAATTTCACAAATCAATATATACTCCGTTCATGTGATCTTGCTATTATTCAGAAATATGGGAACAGGATAGCGTAAAACTAACTGTATTGTTCACTATATATTTGCAGAAACTTACTCTAATACGGTATGCTGAAAGGGAAAGGACATTTCCCATAAAATGAAATACACAACTTATAAGTTTCATATTTCGAATACTGTTAATCGAACATATGAAGACAAATATTTGACTTTGATTAAAATATTGCTGTAGTAGCATGAACAGTGCGCGGTAAAATCTACAGAGAACTTGACTTAATATCTTCCAGTATTGAGCCTCGTCCCTTTAAGTTCTGAGTTCAAATCCCTCGGCATTGGATTTTGCCTTAAATTCCTCCAGTGTCGATAAGAAAAATACTAGTAATGTATTAAAAGTCGATCCAGTAGGCTATATTTTTTCCTTGAAATATTTATTATATGTAACTTCTACTATGTCACCATTTCGTTAAAACCGACACACCACCCCAACCTCCGTTTTCATATTTCCGATCCTCTAACCACTCCGATCGTTTCTGTGATACTCCTCGCCTTCAAAAGGGATACATCCACCGTGGCATTTTGTTAGAAGTTCTCTAGTCCTTTAGCCACAGCCAGCCTGAAGCCTTGAAAGGCTCTCGTCAGACATTCCACACCTGCCACTTCATTTCAAACATCACAACGACACCCACGGAGGGAAATCATAATACCAATCATGTCACTCAAACATTTAGCTGTACCTCGTCAATGTCATCTACTGCATTGCATGAAAACACTGCAATGCATTTATATATTGGTGAAACAGTACATCATAGAGGGGGACTGCTTCCACCAACATCTCATTGGTGTCCGCAACAAAACTCGGAACATCTACAAATCCATGAACCGCCAATTCAATTCATCCGGTCGCTCTATTGGCCACTTCACAATGTTTGGAGTTGTGGCACACAACACTTCTTCACATACTCATAAACATAAAGCGAATGTTATTATGTTTACGTGTAGCACTGATTCTGCAACGTGTAGCACTGATTTTGCAACGTGTAGCACTGATTCTGCAACGTGTAGCACTGATTTTGCAACGTGTAGCACTGATTCTGCAACGTGTAGCACTGA
>JAOPJM010001291.1:23349920-23360206 GCA_027124095.1 Muusoctopus leioderma
TAGCCCCTGATGAGGGGAGAGATAGGTCAGAAACAGTAGCAGGCTAAGCCAATTCTAATCCACATTATAGCCCCTGATGAGGGGAGAGATAGGTCAGAAACAGTAGCAGGCTAAGCCAATTCTAATCCACATTATAGCCCCTGACGAGGAGGGTCAGAAACAGTAGCAGGCTAAGCCAATTATAATCCACATTATAGCCCCTGGAGGTCAGGAACCGTAGCAGGCTAAATCAATTATAATCCACATTACAAGCCCCTGGGGTTGCCAGAAATAGTAGCAGTCAGCTAAGCTCATGTATATATATTTTCAGCCAGCAGATGATACAGACCTATTTAGGTCTATTCCTATCCATAGCTAGGGTAGCAGTGTGAAGGTGCATGGCCTAGTGGTTAGGTGGTTGTGCTCGCAATCATAGGGACATCGTTTCAATTCCCAGACCGGGTGGAGTGTTGTGTCCTTGAAGCAAGGCACTTTATTTCACATTTCTCCAGTTTACTCACCCGAAAATGAGTACCGGGGTTTAACCCTGCGACAGACTGGTACCCTGTTCAGGAGGGGGAGTCTTGTACTCTCAGTCACTTAACGCCATGGAAAACTGGGATAAACCCCGGCCTAATGGGCCTATAGGCTTGAGAAAGACATTGACTTAACTACCCATAGCTACATCGCTAAATCACTAATACAGGCCCCACACTAACCAAGGTTGAGGTTACACACAACTACTCACTCACACACACAATAAACTAAACCCTCGTGAAATGCCAACATGTCTTCAATGTTTTCTATATCTAAAACATGGAACCCGAAAAAAGGAAAAAAAAAATAAGGCTGATAAGATCCAATTCTAAAAAACTGAGGTGGATGGAGAGTAATACGTAACAGAGTGGTTATTTTACTTGTTGGTGGGTAGATTGAAACTTGGGGTGGGGTAGCCCTCACAGTGTAACATGGAGGGTAGCCCTTACAGTGTAAAGGTTACCTCTTTTTTCAACATTAGAGAATTGCAGAAGAACGGTGTTAGTGGTTTAGGTGACATTTGATACTGGATTAAATCAGGTTAGATAAGAGAGATAATTCTTAGGAATGAAGCAGTGTGTGTGTGTGTGTGGGGGGCATCATCATGGCGGAACAGGAGCCTGCAAGATGTAAGGAGGATGAACATGTAGCACTGTGCATATACTGCGTTGGGCAACATGTGGCATGGTGTCCGCCATGCAGCAGTGAAACATGCAGTGGTGAAGCTGTGAACATGTAATTATGTATCCGCCAAGGGTCAGGTAATGGCTACCAGGTGGCTGTGAACAACATGCAGACACTGTGCAGCAGTGGGAGGAAACATGTAGTGATGGAGTCAACACCATGTAGCAGTGACCAACACAGTGATGCAGTCACCATGTAGCAGTGTTCAACATGTAGTGATGTTTTCATGTTTTAGTAAGGACAGCTATATATATATATATATGGTTTGTGGTCAGACTGTAACCTACTGTACAGCTGTGGTAAAACTGTATTGTAGGGAAGTGTGCTACTATAGAACACACTGTTGTAAGGAAGTGTGACACTTGTGTCAGCCTATAGTACAGTATTCTAGAGAGGTGTAACACATGTGTCACTGCATAGTATTGTAGAGACGTGTAACACCTGTGTCACTGCGTAGTATTGTAGAGAGGTGTAACATCTGTGTCACTGTATAGTATTGTAGAGAGGTGTAACATCTGTCACTGTATAGTATTGTAGAGAGGTGTAACATGTGTCACTATATAGTATTGTAGAGAGGTGTAACATCTGTGTCACTGTAGACAGGTGTAACATGTGTCACTGTATGTTATTGTAGGGGGATGTAACTCCTGTGTCACAGTATAGTATTGTAGAGAGGTGTAACACTTGTGTCACTATAGAGAGGTGTAACATGTGTCACTGTAGACAGGTGTAACATATGTGACACTGTATATTATTGCAGAGAAGTGTAACACCTGTGTCACTGTATATTATTGCAGAGAAGTGTAACACCCGTGTCACTGTATATTATTGCAGAGAAGTGTAACACCTGTGTCACTGTATAGCAGACAGCTGCAACACCTGTGTTACTGTATATTATTGTAGAGAGGTGTAACACCTGTGTTTCTTATGGCTTAATCAGAAGAGGAGGGGCAGCACCCATGAACTTTGCAGTTCCTCAGAGACTGGTGATGGTGGTGGGAATGGTGAGAGAAACCACAGAGATATTGGGTTGCTGCAGTAAGAAGGAGAACATCAGACCAGGAAGAAGAACTGGTCTGAATGTTTGCAACAGAATGGACTTTGCTAAAGTGTCACAGCTATGTTCACTGTACAGTACAGTAGTTTAGAGAAGTGTGGTATCTCACCTGTCCCACTCTATAGTACAGTGTTATATAGAGAAGAGTGATACATGTGTGTCACTGTACAGTACAGTACAGTTAGACGGTACTGTGTTTGAAGCACTGTGTAGTATGTTGGCCAAGTTTAATAAATGTCAGTGTAGTTGTCCTACCATTTAGACAACGGGATAGATAGATAGATAGATAGATAGATAGATAGATAGATAGATAGATAATTGGGTTAGGGTTAGGTGTGTTGGTTAAATAATGTGTACTGGGTAAATAACGTGTGTTGGTTAAATAATGCATATTGCATACACTAAAATAATGTGTATAGGTTAAATAATATGTATTGGTTAAATATTAAAGCAGGTAATATATATATATATATATATATATATATATATATATATATATATAGATAGATATATATGTATGTATGTATGTATATATGTACATATATATATATATATATGTTAGGAATATACAGAATTTGAGAGAAACAGTGTAAGGCATCATGAAGCTGATATGGTTGATGTTGTTATGATTGTTGTCAACAGATAACTATCACATGGTGGTGCTCCAGCATGGACACAGACGGGACCCAGTAAGAGAGTAAAAGAACAGACATGCTATAGAGAGGCAGAAGACAGTTTATACACAGCTGGCAACTGTGTATAAACAGTCAAATTATAGTACTTAACTACAGACATATACATCAGTCGTACAACAAATACTTTAGATTTGCCTTGTAACGGCGATATATCTCATCAGTCATACACCAGTCATATATCAGTTTATCATATAATAATCATACACCAGTCAGCCATACAACAGTCACATACCAGTCACACATCAGACAATCATACAACAGTCATACATTAAGCAATCATTGAAAAGCCAAACACCAGACAATCATCATACAACAGTAACACATCAGACAGTTATACAACAGCCATACACGAGTCATATATCAGTCAGTCATACACCAGTCACATATCAAGCAATCGTAAAACAGTCATACACCAGTCATATATCAGTCAGTCATACACCAGTCATGTATCAGTCATTCATATATTATATCAGTCGTATATTATATCAAGCAATCGTAAAACAGTCATACACCAGTCATATATCAGTCAGTCATACACCAGTCATATATCAGTCATTCATACACCAGTCATATATCAGTCAGTCATACACCAGTCATATATCAGTCAGTCATACACCAGTCATATATCAGTCAGTCATACACCAGTCATATATCAGCCAGTCATACATCAGTCATATATCAGTCATTCATACACCAGTCATATATCAGCCAGTCATACATCAGTCATTCATACACCAGTCATATATCAGTCAGTCATACACCAGTCATATATCAGTCAGTCATACATCAGTCAGTCATACACCAGTCATACATCAGTCATTCATACACCAGTTATATATCAGTCATTCATACACCAGTCATATATCAGTCAGTCATATATCAGTCAGTCATACACCAGTCATATATCAGTCAGTCATACACCAGTCATATATTAGTCAGTCATATACCAGTCATATATCAGTCAGTCATACACCAGTCATACATCAGTCAGTCATACAATAATGTTTGCATTGTTGGTTAAGTAGAAGAAAAAAACAGAGTTTTTTAAGTGAGTGTGTGTGGTGTGTGTGTGTATGTGGTGTGTGTGGTGTGTGTGTGTGTGTGGTGTGTGTGTGTGTATGTATGAATGTGATGGAAGAAGCAGAACATTGCTACCAAATGATGGAGGACTGATGGATTACAGCCATGTATGTATGGATGTGTTTGGAAAGATCTAGAACATTGTCACTATATGATAGAGAGAGAGAGAGAGAGAACAACAGCTGCAATCTCTCCCAGAGTTTATAGTCAAGCTTTCATTGGTAACAGTTTTTAACTTTGACTCTTCAAATGGCCCTTCTTCACAGTGAAGCTGACTTTTCCTGTAGTCTAGCTGAAATACACCACCGTTGTCGTGTTGACAGTGTTCAGCAGTTGTCGTTGACAACCAGTTTACTGTTGTTTTTCCAATAGTGTCACTAGTCTGGTTTAGCTTTCAACAACTGACACACCACAAGTCAGATTAGATGGCATAACATTAGGAAGAAGCTTTTCACCACCTTGAGCTTAATCACACAAACAATTGGTAAACTGGTTCATTTTATTTTCTGCTAGAATAATGCTAATACAAGCTGATAGTTAAGCA
Source organism: Muusoctopus leioderma (assembly GCA_027124095.1). Taxonomy (NCBI): domain Eukaryota; kingdom Metazoa; phylum Mollusca; class Cephalopoda; order Octopoda; family Octopodidae; genus Muusoctopus; species Muusoctopus leioderma. Next base: position 23,354,497 of record JAOPJM010001291.1, read on the forward strand.
TTGATAAAATAAACGTTTCATTTGAAAAAAAAAAAAAAAAAAAAAAAAAAAAAAACCAGCTTCTTTTGTAATGCTGAAAAGAAAAATTTTTGAGTGCAAGTTTGCAAAAAAGAGTTTTAACCAAACAGTCTTAAAGAGATCTTTGAAAATAGAAATGAAATAATATTCATTCTGTTCTAAAAGTAACAACTTTCTTGCTTTGGAATGAGAGATGTTGAGCTCCCAACAAGGAACTACGCCATCTCTTCTCTTCAATATAAGATATTTACATCGGAATGGCCAATACGGGGGGGGGAAAAAAATAAAAAAATAAAATAAAAAATAAAAAAATAAAAAAATAAAAGTAATACAAATTGTTCAGTAACTGAGAATAAATTAGGGTTTTTTTTTCTTTTTTTTCTTTTTCGACAAGTTAAAATGGTGATGATAAATAATAGACCGAACTGAGAAGTGGAGAAGAGTCAAAGTAATAATAGAAGCACCATTTTATAGAGCATTGACTGCCTAGAGATAGTTAGTTAAGTTAGGGAGTGTGGAGCAAGAGACTAACGGTTCCGACCACTCTTGAGAGGTTTTTGGGGGGTGGGGGGTGGGGGTGGAGAGAAAGTAAGCCCCCCCCACCGATCTAACTCTATTTTTGGATATAATCAGGCTTGAGCATTAACAAATGATCAGAGCTAAAGAAACAGTAACAAACAGAATGGTGTTCCATATGTGGAGGGTGGTGGTGGTGGAGTGGGGGTTTCTGTCTATTATGATACAGAGCAGCAGCACTGGCCATGAAAGTATATAAACAGGATGGTAATTCTGCTAAACCAATCATCATAATATGAGGCTAGCAACCAACGTATATGACATGACAACCAACTGGAAATGAAAAAAAAACAAAAAAAAACAACAACAACAACAAAAAATAACGGTAATCCATAAACCATAAATAAGAACAACTGAGCCAAGTATGTTATTTTAACTTCTTACAGGTTGAATCCAGTCCATTAATGGCAGGCCAGACGAGAAGAAGAAGAAGAAGGGGGGGAAAAAAAAAAAAAAAAAAAAAAATAATAATAATAATGGCCAACAAAAAGTTGGAATGTTTTTATTCTTTGATTTTTATTCTTTGATATCTTTCTTAGCTGTGGCTTCGCGGAATGATGAGATTGTCTTCTGGAACCATGTATTCTTGGAGGCTTGTAATTCGGAGATGGTTGCGTTCAGCTGATGGGTGAGGTCCTGTGTCTTACACTGTGACTCCACCAATGCCAGCTTGGTCTGAGCCAGCTCCAGCTCCAATTCTCGTACTTGTCGTTCCAGCTCGACAATCGTTGGGTTAATATCTTCGGGGTCCATTTTTATGTCGCAGATTTTCAGTTTACCGCAATCATCAAACAAATTACCACAGCTGTCACACGATTTCACAAGGTTCTGGAAGTACAGAGAGGGAGGAGGATGAAAAGGTTAAAATTGAAATAAAATGATAATTATTAATAATAATAATAATAATTCTTTCTAATATTGGCACAAGGCCAGAAATTTATGGGAGTGGTAAGTTGATTAAATCGACCCCAGTACTTGACTGGTACTTTGTTTATCGACTCCAGATGGATGAAAGACAAAGCTGGCCTCAGCAGGGTTTGAACTCAGAGCGTAGCAGGCCGGAAAGAATACTGCAAGGCATTCTGTCCAATGCACTAACGACTCTGAATAATAATCATTGTTTTTAACATAGGTACAAGGTCAACAACCCCCAGTCCTTGACTGGTACTTTATTTTATCAACCCCGGAAGGATGAAAGGCAAAGTTGACCTCGGCAGGATTTGAACTCAGAGTGCAGTGAACCAGAGTTCAAATATAGCTGAGGTCAACTTTGCCTTTCATACTTCCGGGGTTGATAAAATAAAGTAACAGTCAAACACTGGGGTTGTTGGCCAAGCCAATTGAACAGACCCCAAAGATAATGTACCTGGGATATATGCAATCAGAAAATGGGAGTTGTGAAACAGAAATCAAAACATGGATTGAGATATCTAGAAAGTCATTTGGAAAAATGTCGAGTATACTATCACTGAGAAGCAATAATATCGAAACCAGGAAAATATTAAAATGTTATGTATGGCCTACTCTACTATATGGAGCTGAAACATGGACATGAGCAAAAGTATTATCAAATAGATTACAAGCCTTTGGGATGTGGGGCATATAGAAGACTTTTGAGAATATCATGGACAGAACACAAAACTAATGATGAATAATGAAGTATGGAAAAAAAAAAAACTAAGGAAATTTTATTAGAGAGAAAACTAAAATATTTTGGACACTTAATTAGAAAAAATGGTTTACAGGGCTGTTAATAGAAGGTAAAATGAATGAGAAAAGAGGAAGGGGAGAAAACCAAGAATTACAAGGATGGATAATATCAAGAATTGGACAGATGTAAAATACAATAAATGCATAAGGACAGCACAAGGAAGATCAAGATGGCAATCCATGGCATTGAACCTGCTAAGAGTGGACAATACCAAATGATAAAGATTATTATTACTGAACAAATAAGGCAGGTGGAATTGGTAGAACCACAGACAAAATACCTCGCATCATTTAGTTATTGAACTCATTGCCAACTCTCACCTTGCTGAGGGTATCTCTGTACGTAGCTGGCACACCTTGCACAAGCCATTCATTTACACCTGATTTTCTTAGCAACCACCAGACTACAGAGTGTGGAACCATGTCAATGCCTTCCCCAGATTGAGTGGCTTATTCTGAGCTAAGAATTTCTCTTGTAGTTGTCACATTAGGAAGAGGGCATCAGTGGTACCCTTTCCTGGCACAAACCTAAACTACAACTGATCTAAGGTAATTCTCTTCCTAATTAGTTGGACTAAGTTATAAAAGTAACAGTTATAGTGCATCAGTTTGCTGCCTCTATAGTTGCTTCTTTTTAGAGCATTTCCTTTGCCCTTGTAGCAGTTGATGATATTGCTGCACTAGTCATTGAATATGACACCTCCCTGTACTACTTTATTGACTATGCAAGTGACTAGTGCATGCCCTACTTCACTGGATAATTTCAGCATCTCCCCCTAATGGTCCAGCTGCTTTCCCTGCCTTCCTGTCCTTAATCACGCTTTTGACCATACTGCTGTCAACTTCCCTAGCTGATCCTCCTGTTGGGTCTACTTGAGGTAGTCTCTTTCTTCCATGCATTCTCCAGATTCAGAAATATCTCGTAGTAGCATTTCCAAGCCTCTTTCTTCTCAGTATCAGCGAGTGTAAATATGCTGTCGTCATTCTGAACACACTTTTCCAACGATAACTGGATTCACACCGACACACTGCTTTGCAATTCGGAACATCTCATGCCTCTGATCCTCTCATTGCAAACCTCTTACTTTTAGCTTCTTTTCATACTACATACACCTAACGTCTAGCTACGTGATACTGTTCCCTACTCCCACCTTTCTTCCATAGCTGACTTTTACCTTTTATAGCTCTATCTACTGTACCATTCCATTACCATGTCCCCTTCCATCTGGCTGGTACCTTGCTCCACCCTAAGATCTGATCTGTGGCTCACAGCAGGTTGTCCCTTAGGAACTCTTAGTTCTCACCCATGTTATAATTCACTACCTCCTCCTCAACATACACATCAACTAGAACTTCTCTGAACCTCTGTCTAGCAGAGAGATCTTTCAGCTTCCATACCTTCTTTCTCCAAATTGTCTTGTGTCTCTGGGTCCATCTAGCTCTTACTCTGTCACTAATTACTAGTCTATGTTGAGTGGTACATTCTTCCCAGAGGAATGACTTAGGATTCACAACCATATGTCTATACAATTTCCTGGTCAGTATGAAGTCTATCTGGTTCGTGTTTGCCTTATCAGTAGGTGATCAAGTGGCTGGTCAGTTTCTTTAAGTTAATGTTGCAAATGGTTAGGTAATTTGCATTACAGAACTCCAAGAACCTTGATTCCTTCTCATTTCTTGTACCATATCCATAGCTTCCATGTACACCGGAATAGCCATCATGGTGTTGCCCAACATGTCTATTAAAGTCACCAGCCGTGATAACATGGTTGCTGTCATTCGCTATTGAGATGGTCTGCAAGAGGGCCTCACAGAAATGGTCCTTTTGCTCATCTGTCAGCCCTGATTGTGGTGCATATGTAGAGGTAACTGTTGCTGCCATGTTGCCTATGACTAGTCCAAGCTTAATTATTCTGTCACATAATCTGGCTACCTCAATTACTTTATCCATTTCTCTGCCAACAATATGACTACTCCACCTACCCCAACACTGTTACCCCCAGAAGAATGTGTACCCGTTCTCCTTGCTCGTGAGGAATCTGGCTGAGGCTCCTCTCCACCTCACCTTTTGTACACAGCTCACACACACTCGCCTCTGCTGCAGCATCTCTACAATCTTTCCATACCTATGCTGGTATGCCATCATACCAGCATTAATGGTGGCAGCCCTAGAGTTTTGTACCTGACAGGAAGAGGGACGTTTCCAGTGGTGGCTGGGTTGTTGCTTGATGTCTGTTTTCTACATGTGAAAGGAAGAGAGTTTGGGCAATTGTTTGATGATAGTCAAGGGGTTCTCACATATGGCCAGATGTTTCTACTTGACCACCCAACTACCATGCACAGCAACAACATGATAAGTGCTAGTCCTGTATATGCACTCAGGAGGGTTTTTCACTGATGTCACGATAAATACACATGGCCCACAATGTCAATGCAGTCAGCAACTGGAAGAGTATCTAATTGTAAAAAACTATCCACAACCACATGAAAAGAATCTGCAGCATCCCAGATGCAGAGAAACATGCAGTATATCAAATATGTCCAACCCATGGAAGGATATTGCATTCCAGATCAATCAAACCCAAGCCAAAATAGAAAAACTGATAAAGTGATGATTATTATTATTATCTGGGCAGTTACAAAACGATTATGTACAATTAGCACAGTCACATCACCAAAGTTTGAGTCTTTGAATTTGCTTATAAATAAAATCAGAATGTTTCCTTTTTTTTTTCTTCCAGAATAATAAGATATTACAAGTGAAAGATGTTAACTATCTCAATGAACAAAAAAAAAAAAAAAAAAAAAAAAAAGACATTGTAAGCAAGGAATAAAATAAATTAAAACAGAAAATTATAGAAATTATTTTAATGAAAAAAAGAAAAAAAAAAAAAAAAAGAAATAAATTTAGCAACAGTTGTTCATAATGGCTGCTAATGTGAGAAAATTCAATTCATGGTGTCACCAGTTAACTGAAAAAGAAAAATAGAAATAAAAAAATTTAGAATATTCCTTAAAATTTATCAATAAAAAGGTTACTTACAGTATTTTGGAAAAAAGTGTCAGTTTATTTATTAGAAGACAACTGGGACAATCTATTAGCCTAACATATTTGTGCTAAAAAGAAAACAGAACTGATCTCTTTAAGAATATATATATATATATATATTTGTATTCGGTGACCAAAAAGTGAAATAACCAGGATAAATGACAGGACTCAATACTTAAAGTAGAGTGATATTGAATATTAAATTTAAACTCGAGTGATTCAGTTTAAATTTAATATTCATCATAGTCGTATTTGCTTTTCTAGAAGCTATTAGATGGTTTAGAGCAGGGGTGGCCAACCAGTCGATCGCGAAGAAATTTTTATTTGCTTATTATATTTAATAATTGTAAGAAATCA
>JAOPJM010001291.1:23394161-23404899 GCA_027124095.1 Muusoctopus leioderma
TTTCGGCCCGCATCGATTTCTCATTGGAGTCACCACTCTCCCAGACGGGTCGGCGGCCCACGTCTTGCTCGTATATATATGATTCATATGAATTTGGTGATACGATACCATGTGCAACCGTGTCATACAGGATGTTAAGAGTTAATCTCATCACTCACAGGAAGAAGAGATTTTTTTTAAATTTTAAGAAAGAAATTATACTTCAACCTTAATGTTATTTCAAGATACAAGTGCACCAACTACATTAAAGTACTGCTCACATATCTGAGATGGTGCAGCTGCCAAACAAATATTCTGGATCCTATTATTATTATTTGTTTCTCCCTAAAATGGAGGGTAGGGGTGTTCAACTAACAGACAACACGCTACAACAACAGCAACGTTTGCACCTCTAAACTTCCTGAATGTATGTGTACCCCCCCCCCCATCTAAATCCATTCTATGCGCACACTTTTCCAGTCTCAACCATCAAATCCTGTACTAAACTATCTCAATTATTCCTCCCTATAAATGTAACATTATCAAACCCCACCCCATACACACCCTACATAAGCTGAACATCAAACTCGCCAGTCTTGGGGGGGGGGGGGTTCAAGCACCATGAACACTTATTTTCTTTCTCAGACGAATAAAAAATGTTTTAATCATCATCATCGTTTTAAGTCCATGTTTCCATGCTAGCATGGGTTGGACACAGATTTCTTGAGGCAGAATTTTACAACTGGATGCCCTTCCTGTCACCAACCATACTGATTAAGTATTGGAATATATATATATATATATGATGCAGAGTATATATAGCTCAGAAAATAACACCAAGTAGCACAAGTAATCTGCTTCCCTATAGAAGGAAACAAGGTTTTTCTAGTTATAGAAAAACCATGTAAAAACTACAATAAACAAGGATTCACCTCCACTACCCTAATGTTACCTGAATAATTTGGTGTCGCGATTAAAATCCTCTTGCAGTGTTATATTTTCTGTTAAATAAAAAAAAACATGAATGATCCGAGATAAACAAAAATAAGTAATCAGACGCAAAGCGTAGTAATACCCTTAACCATTTTGATACCAATCTGCCTGAAACCACCATGGGCTTTATGATTGAAAAGTACCCTTTTTAAAATGTTCATATTTATATTAAAATTAAAACATTCTATCATAATTTTATGTAAAAACATTTGTTAAGATATTTTCCAAAGACCATGTTAATAATGAAAAATTTAGTTATTTTACTAAACCACTTCAAATTCTTGATTATTTTCAGAATTAATTAAAATGCATAAGCAGTGTGTTTCCTTAGAAATACATTAACGAAAGCGTTAAATGATTATAAACTCAATCTTTAACAGTTCGTGAATTTAAAAAAAAAAGAAAAAAAACGTTTTCACCCATTAACTTCAGATAGCCCTCCCCAACACCACCACCACCTACAGCTTGTGATAAATATATTTTTTTCCATTCTTATCACTTACTCCTGTAATTATGCGACACTGACCAGACATTAAAAACTCCAGAGAAGTAAAATAATCAGTAAGTGGTGAAAGCATTTTAATTAGGATGTTTGCCAATTACTACCTTGTACACAGCTTAATTGCTTGTCATGAAACATAAATACAAAGTGAAAAACATCTGCCAAAAAATAAAATAAAATAAAAAATAATAAACAAAAAATAATCTGTTCAATAACAATAATGTAAATAAATCACTATATACATAAAACCTTTTAAAAGAAACATGACAAGTTTAAAATTAACCACTAGTTGGAAACTAACAAAAAGATTATTTTTGAAGCAGGCAATTGAAAAGTAGAAATCAACAAATGAAGATTCAAATTTTCAACATGAACTTACAAACTGATACATATGCAAATGCAGCCACTTTTCTCATCAAATTTTATACTTTTCTACTTTAAATGTAATATATAAAAATGGAGGCCTCTATAATCATGTCTTGGACATGACAACCTCTCTAGTGTTGATGCCATGATAAAATGCACCCAGTAGTACACACTGTAAAGTGGTTGGTGTTAGGAAGAGCATCCAGCTGTAGAAACCAAGCCAAACGAAACGTGTCTGAGGTGAGGTGAGGTCCCCCGACCCGTCTAGGAGAGTGGTGACTCCATTCACAATCGACGCAGGCCGAAATCACCCATCCAACCCATGCCAGCATGGAAAACGGACGTAAAATAATGATGATGTTGATATATACATACGAGAGTGGTACAATATGTGAAGAAATGTGCATACTATCAACTGGTATTTTTTCTTTCCAGGCATTTTATTCATGTAGTTTGTGTTCGTGCTATGCCCCGCATGATCTAGGTCTTGACGCCCTGCTATTTAAAATGGATAAATTTCGCCACTCTAGAAACTTTATCTCTCTGATATTTCTGTAGAGTGTTAAATAGCACCCTCAAACATACTTTCGGTGGATGGTTCTACAGGCTGGTGGAAGGGAAGGCGGGAGGAAAGTATCCTCAGACCAAAGACCTGGCCCAAATGCTTGCAACAGATTCGACTCTGCTAAAGGGACCCAAGAGCCAGGTGGTGGTATTAAACCAGGCAACAGATTAGGTCTACCACCCAAGTAGGCCACAGCAGGATTCGAACTTAGAATGCAAAGAGCCAGAATAAATACTGTGAGGCATCTCGTCCGATGCCCTAACGATTCTGCCAGTCCACCACCCTAGACTGGTACTTTGTTTATCTACCCCGAAAGGATGAAAGGCAAAGTTGACCTCGGAGGGATTTGAACTCAGAGTGCAGTGAGCCGGAATGAATACTGCAAGGCATTCTGTCCGACATGCTAACGGCTCTGCCAATTCTCTGCCTGAATTAATGTTAAAACCCCTCAACCCTTTTGTGATCCTATTTATAACTGAATACACTGCCTGTTTCAATTAACCCTTTTAATCGCAACTCGCCTGAAACCACCCTTGGTTCTATGATTTAAAAAAAATACATTTGTTTTAAAGTGTTCATATTTAAATCTAAATCTTCCATTATAATTTAATATAAGAATTTCTTGTTAAGTTATGTTCCAAACACCAAGTTAACAGCAAGAAAGTTATTTTACTAAATTCCTCCAAATTCTCAATTATTTCCACAATTAATTGAAAATCATAGGCAGTGTATTTCATTATAAATATGATAACGAAAGAGTTAATTTTGAAAATAATCAAGAATTTGGTGGGACTTAGTAAAATAACTAACTTTTCCATTTCTTGGTGTATGTATATATATATATATATATTAATTTAGTGTTTGGAAAACAACTTAACAGAAAGCTTCTTGTGTAAAATTATAATGGAAGGTTTAAATTTCAATATTAAACACTTTAAAACAGGCGGTTTTGTATCAAAGAACCAAAGGTGGTTTTCAGGAAGGTTAGTATCAAAAGGTTTTCAGGAAGGTTAGTATCACACAGATCTCGTACAACTAAAAGAGCAAAACGTTTTTGGGCTTACAGGGTTTTAGAGGAATACATTGTTTTCAAGTAAGAAATAATTTTTTATATACAGAATTTATCAATCCATATGCTCTATAGTGTGTTATATCATTTTCCTCTCTCATATACACTCTTTATATCTAGATATTTTGTATTATTTTGTAAATGATTTCTTAAAAGCCACACTAATTTTAAAATATATTTTTAAACTGAGAAAGCAAGCCATTACATCTGGCTCAAGAGAGAAGACAAGTGGTGCGGTAAGACTGAGCATTGAGGATGACAGAGACATCTGTCTCAGAGTCACAACATCTGGCTCAAGAGAGAAGACAAGTGGTGCAGCAAGATTGAGCTTTGAGGATGACAGAGACATCTGGCTCAAAGTCACAACATCTGGCTCAAGAGAGAAGACAAGTGGTGCGGCAAGATTGAGCGTTGAGGATGACAGAGACATCTGGCTCAGAGTCACAATATCTGGCTTAAGTGAGAAGACAAGTGGTGCAGCAAGATTGAGCGTTGAGGATGACAGAGACATCTGGCTCAGAGTCACAATATCTAGCACAACTAAGCTCGTGCTGTTGTGCGAGAATTTTGTCACCTACATCGGTGGGTGGCCCTGGGTAGCTCTAGTGTCGCGGTGGAAGGGGCCAAAACACCTACAGAGCTACTTCACCACCTGATGAGACATCGACTCCTGCATTCAGAGACGGAGTACAGCAGCACCCTCAGAACACAAGTGTTTACCCCAAGTGTTTTTAAATAAATTATTAATATCATTTTTAAACATTATTGAAATATGCAGAGGCTACAATGCTAAGCAGTTAAGTTGTTGGACTACCATGAAATCATGAGTTCAAAATATACTGCTGGTGTTTCATGGACAGAACACTTTATTCTACATTACTTCAGTTCACCTAACTGTCGGAAATAGATACAAAATTAATCTGGTTCAACTTTGGACCACACTCTACCAATCTGTCCACCTAATAAATTAGGAGTAGGTACCAGATCAATGTGGTTCAGTCACAGACCACAGTCTACCAATCAGTTCACGTAGCAGTCAGGAATAGGTACCAGATCAATGTGGTTCAGTCACAGACCACAGTCTACCAATCAGTTCACCTAGCAGTCAATAATAGGTACCAGATCAATGTGGTTTAATTTCAGACCACATCCCACCAGTTGCCTCGATCTGCCTTTGCCATAAAATCTGGCCTCTGGGTTTCATTACAAACTGTGTGCAATGGTTGGTGTGCACAACAGCCTATAACTCATCACACTTAAAGCATCCACCACCAGATGGCCATCTTCCTCGTCAATGAAAGATTCTCACCAATTTAATTATAGATTAAACTAGGTTTACAATAATCTAATAGTCCTTGAGATGTGTTTGGAAATAGTAACTCTCAAGTGCCACGGCTAGATAACTAACAAAGGACAGTTGTGCAGTTGACATGGTTACGTAATGAGACCAGGGTTTGCACAAGGGTATTTGGCGCTCTAGGCGAGACCTTAGATGTGTGCTCCCTAAGTAAGTTTTGATAAAATAATGTAGGAACTCTAGACTCTATTGTTCATCTTCAGTCTCAAAAGAAAAAATACTGATAACATTTACAGTTTCCTTGTGTGGCTTTGTATCTTTATTTATGCAAATAACAACATTTAGGGCCCCCCCCCACACACACACACCCCAGATGCTGGCACTCTATGCAACCACCTAGTTTGTCTAATGGGTAGAGCCTGCCCTGAACGAGACATAATGAAACTGAATGGTTTGTATAGAACTTTAAACAAGATATTTTTCTCTTGAAGACATTCTATCATTTGATATTCCGTCGGTATGATACAAAGAAGGAAATAATCAAGTGAAAAAATAGACCAAAAAACAAAACAACTATGAAAAAGAAGGTCTTTTCGAGGTCTCACCTGGTATTCCTGATTTACACTCATCCATACTGCTGTTCATATTGCTCACTTTGTCAGTGTTGAGCACATCTACAGATTGGCTTGAAGGTATCACATGATCAGGCTGGTTTGAGGTACAACTATCTGACATATCAGGGGATATAGGAGTTGAAGCCATCTTAAAGTCTATTGAACTATCGTCGGTAATCTCCTCGTTGATGTCATTGATGTCGCCGGTAATCTTCAGCTTTGGGTCCCCATTTACCATCACAAAGTCCTCGCCAGTCGATGAAGATTCCACAGAACTTCGACTCACTGTGTCTTCCATGGTGACAAACCTGGCTCACAGCGGTCGAGTACACGTGAAAGACAACTCTACCTAGAAAAAAAAACAACAAAAGAAATAGAAATAAAATAAACTTTAAAAATCAATTCTAGGAAAATAAAATTTAAATATTTTCAATGTACAACATTAAGCCTTTTGATACCAACCCACCTAAAACTGGCCCCTGGTTCTATTATTAAAAAAAACATTTGTTTTAAAGAGTTCATATTGAAATTTAAACCATCCATCCATCCATCTTCCTCGCCCACTTATTCCTGAGAGGGTCGTGGGGGCAGAACATAATCAATAATTTGGAGGTATTTAGTAAAATAACTAACTTTTTTGTTATTAAGTTGGTGTTTGGAACATAACTTAACAAAAAGTTCTTACATAAAATTATAATGGAAGGTTTAAATTTAAATATGAACACTTTAAAACAAATGGAACCAGGGGCGGTTTCAGACAGGTTGGTATCAAACGGGTTAATCTATGATATTATTATGCTTGTCGCGACATGTATTCGAATGTTTCACTACGATTTCGAAGGGAAATAAGCCCGTTTGAACTATTATCTTTTAATTCTTATCTGTTATAGTCAGACAGGCAGACAGTAAAAGAGAGTTAACAGTAAAAGAGAGTTAACAAGTGTTAGTGGAGGTGGGGAAACGGCCAGGGAGCGGAGAAAATAATGCTTAACATTCATTATATTGTTACAGGGGCGGTGGATTGGCAGAATCGTTAGAGCGTCGGAGAAAATTCCCTTACAGTATTTGCTCCGTCTCTTTACGTTCTGAATTGAAATTCCGCCAGAGTCAACTTTACCTTTCAACCTTTCGGGTTCGATAAAATAAGGTACCAGCCAAGTACTGGGGGTTGATATAATCGACCGTTCCTTCCCCCCCCCCAAAAAAAAAATTTGAGGCCTTGTGTCTATTTAAGAAAACAATATTTATTATAGTGTTACTAACAGTATAAGTTAACTAAATTTTAATTTTCCAATAACCGCAATCCGTTGTCTATCTCATTATCATAAAAATCTTTAACATAATGAAACAATGCTATGAAGATATATATATATGTATACATCAAAATAAAATAAATGCCAAAATTTATAAAACGTGGAATTTTTCGACGGGTCCAGCTAGTTAATATTAATATTAATGATGATGAACAAAATCCCTTGCGGTATTTAGTTGCGGCCCTTTACGTGTCGAGTTCAAATCCCTCTAAGGTCAACCTTGTCTTTCATCCTTCTGCGATTGATAACATAAAGTACCAGTCATGCACTGGAGTCGATATAATCGATTGTATTCCTTTCCCAACGATGTAAGAGTTTGTGGTCAAGTTAGAAAGAAATCAATGTTAATAATAGGGACAAGTTCAAATTCCGAGGGTGTCAACTCTGCCTTTCCTCCTTCTTGCGTCGATAAAATGAAGTACCAGTTAAGTACTGGTGTCGACTTAATCCACTATACCCCTCCCCACAAATTTGAGTCATTGTGCCTATGTACGTTAAAAATCAATATTGATGATGATCATCATGATGATGATCTTGATTAAAATTGTCGTTCATTTTCCTGATTAGTTATTTGATACCTTCCATTGCTTTTGTATATTTTGTTACGGAACTGACCACAAGAGCATAGAGAGGGGGTTAATTTTCCATTTTCAATGACTTTAAAATCTGTCCAAAAAAATGTTTGTAAATGTTTGTAAAAAAATTTATTGAAAAGCAAAGATCGCTGCAGTCGTGTTCCAAAATGATTGTATGAGACACGGATGATGACCATACATTTGGGTACATCGTGGTAACAAGCGAGGATGGGGAGAAGACAGAGACGGGGTTTACTATCTGCGTTCACCCACCAGCCCGTAATCTGCTTCAAAAACGACGACAAACGAAAGAAAAACGTCCGTACCAATGTCCTTGGCCGTAACCATTGTGTTTTGTGTCCTCATATAGTGCAGCGCCAGCCTGTGAGCAAATGTGTGGCACACCATCTTTCACCTATTTTCTCGCCTCTTCCTTGGTTTTAAAGAGCAGGCACACTCTTCCGTACGCCCTGCTCCCTTGAGGGAATATGCAAGCCCGCTCCGTTTCCTAGAAGCAGAAATATGTCTCTTTTCTCCTTGCCCTTTCCTTGATGAAATCGTCGGGTAAGGAGGCACAGTATTTTTGACATACCTCTCCCACGTTCTGTTTTTCTTTACGAGGAGCTGACTCATGCCCCGCACCGCTCTCTCGCTCGCAACGCTAGCAAAAGATATACTGCTTTTGTTGCTGTCTTCCTTGTTAAACATTTTGGCTATCGGTACTTGTGTGTGTTAAAGTACAAACGTTTATGTTCACAAATGTACTCGTTTGTGAAATTGACATTTTCTTGTGTGTATTTTACAAGATGTTAATGTCTGTATTTATTCGTAACTGTGTTTGATTGTTCTACTATCATCAATTTTTGTTCATATTTTTTTAATATGTGCTTTTGTTTTCAAACATTTATTCGAAATTTATTGCTCCAACATTTTTATTCGAAATTTATTGCTACAACGTTTGCAGCTAGCACCTCTTACTGCTACCACATAAGAAGAAACACGAGTGAAAGAATGTTTTTATTTGTAAAAATAAAAAAATTATATATAAAAATGTTCCTTTTATGCCCCAAGGTAAGTCCCTTATTAATAATATGAAGCAATAAATAAATAAATAAAATAAAATAAAATATAATAAAATATAATAAAAATCTTCCTTTCCATAAAATTATACGTGTTAAATCCAAATATTCCATGGAGCTGTGTTAAACACGCCCCCTCACGGCAAACAACAGCACGAATTTCTAACATAGGCACAACGGCCATAAATTATTTTTTTTTTGGGGGGGGGGGAGAAGCTAGTCGATTAAATCAACCCTGTACTTGACTGGTACTTTATTTTATCGACCCTAGAAGTATGAAGGACAACGTTCACCTAACGATTCTGCCGATATAGATAGAAGGGTGACGAATGGGGGACATTACAAAGAGTTGTTGAAAATCTGGACGTCCCACAAATCACCAAATACCCTTCAACATCAAGGGAAGTGCCTTCTCCCAACTGGAAATATGCAGACAAAAATTGAGAGTACACTGATTCAACCACATCAAACTTCTGCAAATTTTCTAGAGGGCAGCACTTTCCTCTCTACCCTCACCTTTCGCTTCATGTGGTACTTGAAGAAATTGAGTATATGTTGGCAGCAAATAGATCTTCTGATCGGCGAAAATCGTCCCTTCCACAAGAAGCGAAAGAGCTGACGTTCCTATCTAGCCAGATGCAGCCTGGTGTAAAGCACGACAGTAAGGCGATAGTAGACCTCGGCAACGATCGAGGAGTTCGCCATCTCCATCCGAGCTTTCAGAGATATCTTATTACCAGTCCATTCATTTTTAAGATTGACCACCTTGCTCGCAACCTTCTCCCAATTCTTATCCACCTGGAAGTCTGGACCGACCCAGACCCGAAGCATTTTAACCGGACACTCGGACTAGTGATAGACGCTGGCCGGCATGGTTGCACCTCATTAGGTGCAATGTTGCTTCCCCACTGACCGGCTTGTCCAGGTTAATGTGTGCTCCTGTTACCACCTCGTATTTTTTCCAGTATGGCATCGACTTCCTCGTAAGGTGTTCGTCCTTGACACCAGAAAGATATTTTTTAACCACACAATTAATAATTTAAATGAGTTAATGTTTCAAGGAATGGCTCGTTCAGCAGTGTGACATCTCTCATTTGCAATGATTTATTCATATTCCCTTTAAGAAAACTTCGTTTTTTTATTTTTATCCCCATCAGGCCTAACTATAATTAGAAGAACGCCTGGAAGAGAATTAATTATGAGATGTCATTGCTAGGAGTATGGCAAAAGTCAATCCAATAGGAGTCGTTAGAGCATGGGATAAAATACCTTGTAGTATTCGTTCCGGCTCACTGTGCTCTGAGTTCAAATCCCAACAAGGTCAAATTTGCCTTTCATCCTTTCGGGGTAGATAAATAAAGTACCAGTCTAGGACGGTCGACTGGCGGAATCGGTATCTTGTGGTATTTCTTCCGGTTCTTTGCGTTCTGTGTTCAAATTACACCGGTACCTACATGGATGGTAGACTTAACCCATCGCTCGATTTAAAATCGTCATCTGGCCCTTGGGTGCCTTTAGCGGAGTCCACTCAGTTGCGAGGATTCGGGCCAGGTCTCTGGTCTTAGTATACCTTCCTTCCTTCCTCCCACCAATCTCAGAGACCCCGAATAATGGTGATGGGCACTGACTAAGCAATAAAAAAAAAACACAACCAATCTTCACTGTGTAAATAGTACTAATAATGACTTCTCGCATCGGGACAAACACAATAGACTCCAGTACTTGACTGGTATTTATTTTATCGCTCCAGGAATGATAAAAAGTGAAGTTTATTCTGGCGGTATTTGAAATCAGAATTTGATGGTATGTGGGTAAAACACCGAAAGTTTGTTTTTTTAGTTCAGCACTCAATCAGTTCTACCACTCTCCCCACCCCATCTTTACAGTTCTAATAATGCTCATATCCTACGGTAAGAACAATCTGTTTGAAGTGGTCGGTATCGTAAGGGAATTAGTTTCTATTTGAAGTCTTCAGAGCTGAAACAAAGAAACATTATTTTCCTATTATGTATATATTTGTTGACATTGGCATATAGTGAGAGACGATTAAAGTTAGAGTGAAAGTGAAAGTACACAAGCGTGCGCGCGCATACACACATATATATGTGTATGTGTGTGTGTGTATGTGTGTGTGTGTGTGTGTGTGCGCGTGTGTGTATATACATATATGTATACATATATATATGTATACATATACATACATATATATGTATGTATATACGTGTATATATATATATATATATAATATGCATTAATTGTTTCAAAAAATAACTTCCCCCCCCTGTTTTCGTTTTTTCCCGTTTTTTTCCCGTTGTTCCCGTTTTTTCTCGTTTTTTTCTCGTTTTCTTTCCTTCTTCTTCTTTCGGTGTCTTGAACATTCGCAGCG
>JAOPJM010001291.1:23467115-23477855 GCA_027124095.1 Muusoctopus leioderma
ATATATGTATATATCATATACATACATATATGTATATATCATATACATACATATATGTATATATCATATACATACATATATGTATATATCATATACATACATGTATATATCATATGCATATGTCATATACATACATATATGTATATATCATATACATACATACATATATATCATATACATACATACATAGTAGGTTCTGTTTCCTTCGTAGAATTTATCAAAAACTTTCCGATGAATTCTACGAAGGAAAGAGAACCGGTACTGTAAAAGTCACCCACCAGTAAATAAACAATACATATATATATCTTTCTATATATATATAATCTACATAACACATGGTGTATAAAGTTGGTGTGTGTGTGATGAAGGGTAGAGCAGTAGACATCTGTGGAAAATGTCAGCAAGTTCCATCACTAAAGCGAAGTTGTGGTGAAACAAAAGATAATATTTCAAAAGTTGTACTTGCCTGCCTTTGATGTCAATAAAGAACCGAATGATTGAAATAATAAATAGAATTTTTTCATTAATTTATCTTTCACTGTAATTATCCTTTGTCTCCCAAGCTCGGTATTTTTGATTGATTTTAACAATGGTTGAAATGGAGATAGTTTCTGTATCTGGTTTCATAACAAAAACATTTTAAATGAATTTTAGCTTTTAAGCTGCCATAAATAACATTTGATGCCGGCTTCAGATCTCAGACTTCAGTCTAGTCTGAAATTATCGTCTTTCTTAAGACTAATAGCAACTTAATTAAGTCGACAATGATGGTAGGGAGAGCTTAATGTCTAATTTGAGTAATTATATTGTGATCGATGAGATATAAACATAAAAAAAAAATAAAACAAAAGGCTCAGTGAAGCCAGTAAATATGAAAGAGATGAAGCAAGTGTTGGCTCACTAGGGAGGCAATAAAGTCACGGACATAAGGTGTCTCCCTTACACACACATACATACACAGATGTGTTTGTAAAAAAAAAAGAGTACTACCAGCGCATGCGTACTGACACCCACTATTATGGCTAGCCACTGACCTCTTAGCAACACTCACACAGCTCTCTACCTTACTTCCATGCTTTTCACTTCTTCACAATATTTCTCCTGCTGTTAACTTATTTTTTTTATTCTAAAACATTTACATTTTATTAACCTCAACGCTCACATTTTATAAGAAAAAAAATACAACTGCTTTAAAACACTTTTTAAAAAAAATACATATATATATATTTTATTTTCACCATTGTTATTTTTCATGCAAGTGTATATAATGTAACATATTGAAATCTTTAATTAATTTTAATTTTCTTTACAGAATTTTATAAAAATATTAATAGCAATGTAAAAACGGAGAATAAATGTTGAAGAATAAATGGAGGGAAAATAGTGAAAGGTGAGTCTGCCATAGAACCGAGGATACGAGATCAGCTGACCTCTTTTGACCAATCAGCGCTCACTTAAGCGCCGTCTCCTCCAATTTTTGTTAGTATCACTGTTTAAGCTAGCACTTGTATATTCTCATGGTCTATTTAGTCGCCTACTACTGTCGCTATATCGGCTAAACCTACAGTCGTTTTATGAATTTTGTATTTGTAGAAATTCTACAGACATTTCACTCGCATTTGGAGTTAATATTGAACATTTTAGAGAAAATTGTTCGTTATTTTCATTGATTTCGTTCAGCTTGTAATCATGTGATATCGATTGACCAATCAAAATTTTTGGTTGTGAAGCGAGCATATATAAAGCTGAAATGCGAGAGAATTGGAGTAATGCTGGCAAGGAAGCTCGCGCTGGTATTGGAAATCCGGCGTGGAAAATGGATACAAAGACCCATCCAGCTCTGCAAGGATATAAAACGAATGCTCCAAAAATGTCTAAAGGGTACTGAAATTATATTTTTGTTTTAGGAACTCAAAAAGTGCATTATTTTAGCCATCCGAGGAGTGGGAAGCTCCATTGTAAGGTCCGCCATTGTTCGTAAGTAGGCTGCCGTTTCGACTCTCTTTTCTTGGTATTTATTTGAAGCGTCAACCTTAGGTTTCGATTTGTATATTTGTTCAATTGTTTTTGTAAAGATACATAGATCATTTTGATGTAAATATTACGCGTAAAAACGCCCTTTAAAATATGTATTTTGGTTGGGATTTAAAACCCTGGCCGCGGTCTAGAAAATAAAGATGTCGTTTTAACCGAATCAGCAAATGTCGTTATTTCTTCAACTATTTTCCGTTTCTGAATGAAATCAGAAATACTCGCAATTATATTTTCTGCTAATTATTGATTTTTTTTGTTGTAATTAACCGATCAGAACTTCTTTTATACTAATATTAAATATATTTTTAATATTAATGAATAGTTTTGACGTAAACAAGGGCAGACAAAGGTGGAGGGGGGGGGGGAGAAATACATAATGTACGGTCTGAGATCCTTATTTTATTTGAATTTTCCCTATTTTCACGCGTTATAAACTTGCTCGTTTGGATCTTGTCCATTCCTACAGGCCGTGTCCTGCATGTCTAGATAATTGACTAATGTACAGGAGAGTGATTAATGCTTTAAAATGAAGCTTCTAAATTGTAAATTGAACCTCCATTTTATGAGACCTCCGTCATATTTTTAACAAGATAATGGTGTTAGGTTTGAGAAGTGTTGAAGAAAGTGTTTCGTTCTATATGATGCATTATTAAGGTGACAACAGAACTGTTGTAATGGTTCTATGTAGTTATGTGTGTGTGTGCTGCGGCGGTGTGAAGCTGGTCGTTAGTGTTATAATAGTAGTAGTAGTAATAGCTGCCACCATAGCTTGCTTGCCTCCATTTATTTCCTTCTAGATGTCTCTTGGATCTTTTTCATTGGTCCCGTTTTATTTTTCACTCTGCAACTTTTGATTCCGTAGAAGCTGTCTAACTTTATTGATGTTATTGCCCGTGAAAAAGCTGTGATATATATCTGTCCTCTTCGGTTCGATCTAGTCGAAGGCGGCGGATTCCAGCAATGAAGCGCGCCTCTTTCTTCACAACTCTTTAACGGTTAATGTTGGTGTATGTATGGAGCCACTTTCCCTTACCACTACCATCACCTTTCAGTTGTAACAACTTATTTCGTTAGATTACATTATATATACATAGCTTTTTTTTTTTTTTTTACTTGTTGATTTTCTAGATATACTGTGGTTACGGTCCAGTATTTTAATTATTTTAAATTAGTAAAGAGACTGCTGCTTTAGATAAGAATTTAGCATCGATCATCATAATGGATCAATGTAATCGATAAATAATTGATGCTGCCACCATGAACACACCTCTTTGTGGTGTGAAATAGATGGCTTTAAGCCTTGTTTGAGCTGTCCTAACCAGTGTAGAAAGGTTTCAAACAGGAAGTACTCTGTAACCTACCTCTACAACTAACTAACTGATTTCAGTGCTCAAATCTTCGTAGCTTCTTCTCATTCACTTTGACATGTCTGGAACGGCTTGCTGGCTAAATTACTTCTTCCTTGATCGGAGATCTTTTAGATCTGAAATAATGCAGTGATCTAATTGATTGTCCAAGTGTCTTACCTTTATAAATGGGCGGACACACTTCCTCGTCCTTACACGTGGTGTCACCGCCATTTGGCAATGGGTACTCAAACGACCTCATTTCTACCCGTCTTGCTACCTCGTTTTATTCACTCCCAAAACAAGCTTCTTTTTTTTTTCCCCGTTCATTTTTAAATAAAATCTTTACGTTTTTAATAAACTGTTTTCTGATTTTATTTATTGATTACCTGCTGCCAACCAATAATTATTGGTTTGGAATAGGATTATTTCTAAAATTGGTGGGAAATTGAATTTAGTGAAAGATCTAAATATAGATATTTAGTTTTTATTCTGATGGACGGACTAATTTAATAAATATGTGTGTACTGCAGTGGAAAGACTGTCGTGTACTGGCAAATAAATATGAGGACATCGCAGTCAATTTATGAAGCTGTGTGTATGTGTGTTGGTAGCTGAATAATAGTATGAAAGCCGGCCCAGCACGTTCATCTGTTGCCAGGGCCGGCCAACATTACTACTGCTTATGTTAAGTAGGCCATCATCTTAAAACTGCTCTCTTTACTCTGCCGCCAAATCACGATTCCCCCCACCCATTTCCCAGTCGCACTCTCTCTCTTTTTGCCCTACCCTCCCGCTTTCTCTAGTTATATTAGTTTCATCAATTAGGATATTAAACTCTGCAATATAGAAATAATTGAATTTACGGACAGTTTTTTTTATTTAATTATATTTCTAAAGTAACTTCCCTCCTCTCTTCCGTCTGTCTAATCAATCAAAGTAAGTGATTTGGTAAACATTTCCTTTGCTCGATGAAAGAAGATAAAAATCTCTTCAGATCGCTATCGACCGCCATGTTTTTCTAACGTGTTTCTTGCAATGATATCCATGTTATAAACAGCTGTCACTATATATTATATATAAATATTATATATATTGTAATTAACTTCGACTTGAGCAATTATATCAAAGCTACGGCCGATTCCGAAAAGGTAAAGTTCTATTGTAAAAATTAAGCAACATGATAAATTAGGTTTGGTTATTAAAACCGGGCTGAAAGTTTTAATGTAATGGGAGAGAGAAATATTCCTACACAACATAATGTCTCCAAACAATAAGTAATGCTTTGGCAGTCGATGTTCTTTTTAATTGCATAAAATGGGATGTTTGTTTCAATTAGTTTTATTGAAAGTGGTTCTAATAAATATTTATGTGAGTTTGTAGTCAATAGAACCGTGTCAGTCACAAGTGATGGTGTTTGTTGTTGAACGAACATGAGAGGAAGATATTTGGTATTCAAAAATTATTTCTTTTATATTGAAAATAGTCGAAATAAGTAGTGTGAAATGACAAGAGCTAGTTAGTGATGTTGTTTAAGCCTCAGGTGAAGGGGTGATCGTGTATACCTATGACAAATGCCATCGCGTCCTTTTGTATATATATATCTAGGACTACATTGTCTTATAAGTGATATTGCTTGCTGTAAAGTGTGGAACATGTGTCAGTAGCAAGAGTTGGCTTAAATGATTCACTAACCATCTGGTAATTTTATTGATTGTTTTGCTCTGCTTAGTAGTAGCATGTCATGTTCACTGTTTTTTTTTTTCTTTACCAATACTGGTAGCAGTATGGTGGGGATGATGATAATAATAATAATCCTTTCTTTTATTAGCTACTAAGAGCTTACATTCATTCAATACAGGGCATGAAACGTTCAAATCGGTCTTGCAGACATGTGGGGTGAAACTGACAAGCTTATTGTTTTATTTAAAGAGGGAGGGGTAGGAGACGTACAAATAAAAATTTATGTGAACATAGAAATAGTCACATGTAATAATTAAAATATTATACAGGAACACAATAATTAAAACAAGATATTTAAAAAAAATAACATACAAATAATAAGTTCTGGAAAGGCGGTGCCCCAGCATGGCTGCCGACAAATTACTGAAACAAGTAAAAGAATAGTATTAGTTGTAATGCACCGTGATAATTCAATATGGTCAAGTAGGACAAATAGAAAGAAAATACTTTATCCAATCTATTATTACTCATGAACACTGCCTCTTCTATTTCCTCTCCCCCTCCCCCTCTCTCTACTGCCGACTAAAGGCGATCTCTCGCACCCTGCTGCTTGCTTTCACTCCAGTTTCATTATTACACTCTCAGTCGCTAGTATTATGGGTGGTGGTGGTGTAGAAAACTAGTGTAGCCTAGATTTTTGACTTCTTGAGCGTCACTCTAAAGATTATTATTTTTTTTTTTTTTACTTTTTCTTTGAATAAGTCTAATTTCAATTGTATTTTCGTTGTTAAACTTTCAAGTCGATTTCATAGAAAGTTTTAATATTTAATTTTTGGTACTTTCCTGTTATCGACAGCCAATTTTGTATTTACTAAATGGTTAGGGTTAGTAAAAAAAAAAATTGGCTGTCGATAACAGGAAAGTACCTAATTTTTTTAAAAGAGAAGAGAATTTGTCATTGTTTAGGAATATAAACCAAAAGATATATTAAAATAATGGAAACATTACTCGTAATTCTAACAATGACATCGGGAAAGTTGAAACGTAAGATTCAGCAAATGAAAGGTTTTATAGGTGAAAGTTGATTTTGGTAAATTAAACATGCAGAAACGTGTAAAAGAACAAAAAAATAATGAACTTCTTGGTTGGTATATGGGGTGGGAGGAGAATTACATAGCAGGACTGAAGAAAGACATGATTCAATACCTTTTCTTATTCATTTGTTCTAATGTAATAAATAAATGATGAAATGTGGGTGAAATATTTTAGCTATAAATAAAAAGTAATATTTCGTGTCTGGTATCTCTAAAAATACGAGTTATTTCAACAAGAAAACGTTCACTGATAATACATTTCTTGGTGACCTCTCTCCTGTTAAGATATATATATAGACTGGAACAAGTAAAAGAGTATATTTTGAATGAACTGGTACTTTATACTATGAACTTAGGTTTTGTGGGTCATGTCAGATGTGTTTATTGTCTACATGCCGAGTGTCTAAAGTAAAAAAGCTTGTAAAATTTGAGTTGAAAACGAGATATTTTGATCGAAATGTGGACATGTGATGAGAATGGTTTATACTTGAACAGTTAAACATATTTTTCTAGGCTCCAGGAATGTTCGGCTACCATATTCATTTCTATACAATTTATACGACATTAGAATGTCGTTATGGTTTCAAAACTTTTATTCAGGACTTTGATGATTGAAATATAAATATATAAACAAAATAGTGACTTTTGAGACACCCTATATATTAGGGTAATTAAAATAAGACGAAACTCGGAGGATATATATATAACAGCCGTAGAAAATGTTGACATACCACCACCTCATTGAAATAAGATTTATCATTATGTAAACAAAGAGATTACATGATATGTTGGGGTGACAGTGTATCACATTGATATATATAAATAAATACAAGGATTTATGCATATATGGCTGTGGGGGGGGGGGGGGGGTAAACCTTCCACGAAAATTTGCTTGAGGGTGCTATTTAACACTCAGCAAAGAAAACAAATTTTTCTGGAGTGGCGAATTATTTCCTTTATAAATAGCAAACCAACAAGACAGATCACGTAGACTATTGTACAAAACACCAAGATACATGAACAAATGCCTTGAAATAGGTTAAAAGAGAGAGTACTCAATACTGGAAGGTAGATTATCAGTTATACTGGTTCTTTAGGTTTCACGTTAGCAGCATATGGGTTGTTTGTTTAGCAGGTTGTGTCCCAAACAAGTTTTGATAGATCAAAATATTTCCATTGAATATAATTGACATAATTACTAGCTACCAATTTATTTATTATAGAACCCTACGTTTGTTCTGCTTATTATAGAATAAATATTTATAGCCAGTGTATATATATTGTGGGGATACTGAGATTAAAATAAAATTGATGATAATCTTGTAAAAATGGTTATCAGGTCTATTTCTCTATTGACATTTCTAAAGCTGTACAATATTTTAAAATATACTGTTAATAAGTACATTTAGAATCTTGATTTTCAATTCACATGTTACACTCCTTTGTTGAGTGGATTAGAGTCACACTGAAGTAATTAGATGGGAAATGGATAGTTTAGGTTCCATTCAAATACAATTATTGGAACCTTATTATTTGACTTGCACATGACCAATCAAAGCAGTAAAAGTAAAAATTTAGAAGTTGTAAGTCACTAACTTTGTAAAATAAGTTCAGTGTTTGGCTTGTTCATACTTCTGTTGTTAGAGAAGTACTTTGTACTGGCAATTGTCAAACTATTGCCTCCTAAAGGAAACGGAGACAGAACCAGTTGTAGCTTGTAACATCTGCTTTAACTCTTTCATTCATATATTTCTAATGAAATATACTGCTTATGATTTTGAAAATAATCAAGAATTTGGAAGGATTTAGTTAAATACCTAACTTTCTTTGTTATTAAATTGGTGTTTGGAATATAACTTAACAAAAAGTTCTTATATAAAATTATAATGGAAGATTTAAATATAAACACTTTAAAACAAATGTTTTTTTATCATAGAACCAGGGTTGGTATCAAAAGGGTTAATGTGTGCTTGTGTGTAAACTGAATATTTAACAGTATAGACATGTCAGATTTGAATAAGTCATATGCAAATTATTTGAGCTATGTGGTGTAAATAGCATCAGTCGGTAATCTTGTTCAAATTTTAGTGAACTTTTGAGTTGTTAAGTTTGACAATTTAGAAAGGATATATCATCATCATCATCATCATTTTATGTCCGTTTTCCATGCTAGGATGGGTGATTTCGGCCCGCGTCGATTGTGAATGGAGTCACCACTCTCCTAGACGGGTCGGGGACCACGCCTCACACATGTTTCGGTTGGCTTGGTTCCTACGGCTGGATGCCTTTCCTATCACCAACCACTTTACAGAGTGTACTGGGTGCATTTATCGTGCCACCAGCACTAGAGAGGGTGCCTTGTCTCTAGCAGGCTAAAGATTCCCTCTCTACATAGTCTCCATTCTAAGAGGCAGTGAAAGGGTTAATGAAGTTTAGTAGACATAACCAACCTTGAAAGGGAACTCAATACCAAGTTGGTGAAAGTAAGACTTGGCCCAAGGACCGAGGCACAACACTACGTTTCGCCCTTGGAAAGTGCCTTTTGATGTTTCAAGTTTGTTAATTTGACCAGGTGTTATAGAAAATACCTGGGTCCCATCAAGCAGTGTGCCTCCATTTTTCACAAACTGATCCTGCAAAAAAAACAAAAAAACAGAAAACGAGAAATTCCAATTTAATATATATTTAACCCTTTTGATACAAAACCACCTGAAACCGTCCCTTGCTCTATGATAAAAAGCCCTTTGTTTTAAAGTGTTGATATTTATATTTAAACCTTCCATTATAATTTTATGTAAGAACTTTTTGCTAAGTTATGTTCCAAACACCAACTTAATAACTGATTCTAACATCTTCTTAACCATACAACCATGCCTGCACCAACTTAATAGCAAAGAAAAAGTTAGTTATTTTACTAAATCCCTCAAAATTCTGGATTAGTTTTCAAATTAATTGAAAATCATAGGCAGTGAAATATGGTAACGAAATGGTTAAAGTCTTTATTTTAATTTGTTTTGTTTTTTTGTTTTTTTTCTCTGGTTTTCTCTTATTTTGAGGGTTGATTGTTTCTTTTTTCTATTTTTTCTTCAATTTTAACTTTAAAGGCAAGAAAACCTTGGAGTGGTTGTTGTTTTTTGGGGGGTTTTTTATCGGTTAGAGAGGAGGGAAGACAGTACCCATCAGCCTTTTTACAGGGCCTCCGAAACTGTTGGGAGAGAGAGAGAGCAAGGAAGGTATCCTCAGATCGGGCACCTGACTATGAATGCTTCCAACAGAGTGGACTCCACTAAAGGCACCCCAAGGGGTAGCCAGGTGGTGGTGGTGGTGGTGGTGGTGGTGGTGGTGTGGTGGTGGTATGGTGGTGGTGGTGGTGATGGTGGTATGGTGGTGGTGGTGGTATGGTGGTGGTGGTGTTAAACCGGGGAAACTGATTAGTTCTACCATCCAAGAACCGCCAGGGTGTGTAGTCCAGCCAACAGACTTCCACACAGTCTCCATCACCCATAAGGCTTAGGTTGACCTAATATTCTTGGATAAAGTATCAGTTGTTGTTGTTGTTGTTTAGCCCCAGGTCAAAATCTGATTGAGCAGACCTATGATCAAAACCTTTCTAGCCAAGACAAAACCCATTTTATTTTTCCAGGCACAGTGTATCTAGGACTACTACATCAGCCAATGCATCTTTCTTTTCCTCAAGATGGTAGGGTGCGATTTGAGGGAGATTTGGTTGCTATTTCTGGCAGGTTGACTGACCTCATAGAGGCTACCTTGTTGGCTTACTGAAAATTTTCATTATCATTTTAGTGGCAAAGATTCCCCCCCCCCCACCCACCCACATCACATATATTTTATATTTTGAACTGATTGTTTTGTTTTTTTTGTTATTGTTGTTATTATCTCTTATTATTTTATTTATTTATTTTGTCTTTCAGGAGTATAAAGCCTCAATTTTACTGATTTATTTCTTGAATCAACAAAAGAATGTGAAGAATTACAATAACAGCAAGCACCACCACCACAACCACCACCAACAACAATTACTACAACAAAATGTACACCTACAACAACAACATTTCAGTCATCATCATCATCATAATAATAATAATAATAATCATAATAATCATCATGATCCTCATCAGTATTTTTCTTCCCATTACTTTCCAACTTGATGAAATTTCTTAATTATAATACTAAATCCTTAAATGTTGTTTCTCGTTGGGTTTTTTTAAAAAAATCTATCCACCACCCTCCACCCCTAAATTAACCCTGAGCATATTTGATCCAGGAGTCACTGGATCAAACCTACAGGTTGTCTTTTCTTCTTTGGCAAAGAAAAACATCATCTTCTTCATCATCATCATCATCATCATCAACAATCTAACATATATTACTCTTCTTTTACTCATCTCTTAACTATTACTGCTACTACTACTATTACTACTACTGCTGCACCTTTCTCTTATTCCCTTTTCCCCCTCTTTTCATTCAGTCTCTCTCTCATATCTCATATATATATATATATATATATATAAGAACAAGAGTTACACAAAAGGGAAATAGTACTCAATACTACATGTAGAGTG
>JAOPJM010001291.1:23477955-23488135 GCA_027124095.1 Muusoctopus leioderma
AAATAAAGTTTGTTTGAACATTATAACTTCATTTTTTCTTATCGAGTCTTATATATTATTGATCGAACCACGTATATTCTCCCTTCATCAGCTGTTGACTGGAGTTCATAATAATTTTGGCACCTTCCGACAGTATTGCTCCATCCAGTGGTGCTCAGCAGCATAGATGCTGCCAAGAAATGTCTGTGTTCTTTTGGCCCACACTGTAGCATGCTTTTTTCTTCTGTTACCCATGCAACCACCACACTAAACAGGATGCAGCTGTAACCACTCCAACAATACAGCAACTATTTTGTGTTACTACTTACTGAGGAATTGTTCTTTGCTCTCACCTTTGCTCTTTCTATGCCATGCCTCTGCCATATCCATGATGAAGTATGTTCTGCTTCCCTCTCCAGTTCACGAATCACTGCTCTACTATCCTTTCTAAGTCTAATGCAAGCCATGAACATTGTGGATCTAGCTACAAACCCATGACATGCCATTTCTACTAGAAGCACCGTACACTGCCATCCTCATCCCTCACACAATTCCCTAAGTCCTTTATATTTTAGTCTCTTCCTTTCATGTGCCCACTCCATATTGCTTTCCCAAGGTACTGTCAACTCACCCAATCAGGACATTTTTGTCAAGTCAGACTAAGCCATAAAGTCAGGGCATTGCTTTGTTATTGTGATATAGCTTGGGAACCCAAACACTTCCTTCAAATCCACTTGCACCTTCCAGTCAGTAACACCATTGGAGTCTCAGTTTTTCTTTGTTTACGCTCATGCAATGTCCTTTCTCACACCCTCCATGTGAAAAAACAAGGTGCAACTTGGTGTTGAAGCTTATTGCATTGTTACTGCTACATTGTTGTTTTAGTGCATCAGCAAGTATACTCAAGAGTTAGTAATGCTGCCAGGCATACTCTGCAAGGGATGACCACACACACACACACACTCACACACCACATGTGTGTCATATCTGAGATGGTACCACCAAGTGACTTTATTTATAAAGCTTCCATAGAATTTTCCAGGGATAGATAAAGCAGTGAAATAGTTTCCCCATCACCTATTTTTGATAGGCTAGAAGACTAAGGTTGCCTCCCAAATTTCTAGCACCTTTTGCATCACAACTAAGCAAACAGAGGCATCTAGAGTTAAGAGCCCTGACCACAAACACAGTGACACATCTTCAGCAGGTTTGAACTCAAATCATATTTGCTACTAGACCAATCTAATACCTTATCGTCTTAATCATGTGTGTATATATATGTATTTTTTTAATTTGATTTAAAGTATTGTAGTTCATGCCATGTTGAAGTATTATGTGTGAGGGTGTGAACCTTTCTGTGTAGGACCAATGTATATCTAAATTCATCTCTCTTTCTCTCCCCAGATGAAGGAGTTTATGTGAACACTAGTGGCAAGATTACTAAAAATGTCGTTCTACAATGGGGCGAACTCCCTACTTCTGTTGGTAAGTATGGTTACATCTGTCTATTACAATCTGACACTGACACCCCACCTCCCTCCAAATTCTGGTTACATCTATCCTCTTACTACCTGACACAACTATCTTTAGTTCATTATCTTACACACACACATGCACACAGACCATGTTCATTACTTCATGATACACACACATCTTACATCTTTACCTTACACAGATAAATTGCATTACATATCTCTCTTTCTCTCTTTAGCCTGCTAGAGACAAAGCACCCTCTCTAGTGCTGGTGAGATGATAAATGCACCCAGTGCACTCTGTAAAGTGTTTGGTGATCGTGATCGTTCAAAGACAACACAGGGTCGAGAGGGCTCTACAGCTGTGTCTTGGACATGACAACCTCTCTAGTGTTGGTGCCACGATAAATGCACCCAGTACACTGTAAAGTGGTTGATTTTAGGATATATATATATTGATGTATGTGTTATATGAACAAAGTACATAGAACAGGTCAAATAATAACTGAAAAAGCACTCAATACGGCTAGATGCTTCGTTCAGATATATATATATATTTGACAAGTGAGAATTTTCCAAAAAATATTCATCAGATGCCTTAGAGAAGAAAAATGGTTAATTGTATATCCCAGTTTAATATCGTGGGTGAGCTATTTTACTCTGAAGCTTAATTTGGGTATGCTATCACCTGAATAAATTATTTTCAGGAAATGTTCTTATATATCCTTATAAAGTTTTAATGAACTGTGAGTGTTCAAAAAGGAAGATATTCAATACTTTTCCAAGAGGTGATATGAAATCATTCAGAAGTGTTATCAAAATGGAAGTAGGTCGAGGTAAGTAAAATTTGTGGGTGATAGGAAAGGTATCCAGCCATAGAAAGCATAGTAAAAGGGAACGTACAATCAAGGTGTGGTCCCCAGCCTGTCTAGTGGGGCAGTAACTCTGAATATGAACTGACTTGATCAGTGATGGCCTGTTCAGCCATGCCACCATGGAAAAGTGATGATGATGATGAAGAAACGGCTAGGATTTAGAAAATATACTCCTGGTTTAATCTAAATTGTTATTCTAGTATATGACCCAGAAGGTTCAGTCAGATACCAGGGCATAGCTCTGTGCTTTGTTTTCTGTACTCAGTTTTAACCAGGAAATATGTTTGTCATTCCTTCTTTTTTGAGTTTGACAAAGTAGATGCTGAAGAGTTTACTTATTGTCTGTGCATCTCTACTTTTTCAAAAGTAATCTATATTAGTGAAGTAAATATTTTATCTCATTACAAAAGGAAATCAAAAGCTATAATATGGCAATAATTTAATGTAGATTATTTTGAATGATCTTATATATTTGCTCATCGTTATTATATTAAAATGTGTAGTGAATTTGAGAAACTATTTAGTGAATTGTTAGTAGATGACAAAGTAAGTTGTTTCAATTAAATTAGACACCTTACAAATACAGACACAAGGTTTTCTTCTATCTTGGGTTTGTAAGGTGTCTAATTTACTGTTTTAGTGAAGCTCCATTCCAAAAGATGTTATGGTTAGAAAGTGTAGTTCTTTGCTTCATTAAATATCAAAGACCTGGAGTAGTATCCATTATTGGATTATATTTAGTACAAAGTCACACCTATTGTAGAATAATTATAATTTGAGAATGTTTTAATTTCCTATTCTGAAAGATTTTCATGTTAGAGTTGAATCTCAGTTCAAAATCTGATTAGGTTAATCAATGTATGAAATACTTTATAAAACTGAGCTGAAATGTTGGTTTAACAATTATTAAAAGTAGTTTTATATGTATGAAATGTCCTGATAAATTATAGAATGGTAAACAGTAACAAGCCTAATTTTCTGTTTGTTTATTCTATCTTGTTACTAAATGTATTTCAAAATTAGCTAAAGTTTTACAATTTGCTTATTAATATTTGATTTATGATTGTATATTTTAACTTTTAAAATGTGTAAGACGATTTGATAATTACAAGTGAATGCATAGCTTATTCCTCGTTGCAATTCCAAACAAGCTTTCACCTCTTCCAATTCCATTTCTTGTAATTTTGCACACCTGAAATCAATGTTGAAGCAATTTTTGTTATTGACTATGTTAAGGGTGTGTGAAGTTGATTGACTCCATTATTTCAGCCAATTTAGGTTCTATGTCTGTAGCAGGTTCTGATTGAGTTTAGTGCAACTAGATTTTCAGATATTCAAAGTGCAAAGTTAACTGTTTTCATTGTCTTGCTTTTTTACCCCAGTATAAATTTGATCATTCAAATAGAATGAATTTAAAATATTTGATGAAGCTTTAAGTCATTTTTAGTGTGACAAAGTATTATAAATTAAACAAGGTCCCTGAAAGATTTTAGAATAAGTCATTTGGGCTTTTCTGTTCTCTTTATTCTCTTGCAGGTAGAAAAAGGGAGTTGATAAAGCTACTTGCAATGGTCCACGTCATATTCTCGGTTACTGTTCTCTACCAGTTGAGCTCAGACAATGGAAACTACACAAGTTTGGCGAAGACAAATGGGAAAATTAAATATGGAAATGTAAAATTTTCATACCATGATATATGACCTCAACAGAAACAAATGGTGTTGCATTGATTTTTGGACTGCTAATGGTAGCCTTAGATGCAACTGTCAACAATTGGTACAACATTCAGTTGAAGTTCAATCTAATTTGGAGAATCAAAACTCTTGAGTGGCAAACATCATCGGTATCCAAATTTATTTTAGAGTTTAGTAATTTCTAAGTAAACAATTTTTTTTTTTAATGCAAACTACTTAATATTAGTGTAGAAAGTAATGCAAAGCTGTTTTTAGAAAATATACTTTTGAGATTAACTTATAAAATAAATTTTGAATGCTGTTCTACTTAAAAATATGTAAGTAAACTTATCTTTTAAAGTTTATCCGTAATGCTATTCTGCTAATGTGTGAATAGATGTGTTCTGAAGTTGTGTTAGTTTCTATAACTATTTGGCTAGTTTTCTGTTTTTAGAAAATGTCTGTCTTTATACATATCAAATAGTTAGAGCATTGGATTCCAACATCATCTTTGTGGTAAATAGGGGATCTGATCGTCTTATCCAAAGTCTTACTGGTAATTAATCAAATTTGCTATTTAACTATTTTTATATTAAGTTTTTATCATGTAAATTTGTATTTACAACAGGACAAATAAGGAAGCAATTTTGAATTTTAACAGAGATGTCATATCATTATCTTTGTTTTTAAGGAAACATGTACTTTTTTTTTAACAGTCATGTGCCTTTCTGATTGTCTCTATCTGGACAGTTTGAACTATTATATCTTAAGCCTACTTCTACATTGGCTATTATCTACAGTTACTCCATCATTTCTTAATATGCAGTTGTTGTGATAGATCACCAATGTTTGTTACAAGTAATATTTGTATCTCAGCTGCTTACTAAGTTTATGTTTTCAATTATGTTTTTATTGATATAATGTATAACCTCCTTCAAACTTCTAGTTTTAGGTTCATATTGAAAATCTATTATATCATATCGCTTTCTTCTTTGGGTCTTTTTTATTTCCTACTCTCATATTTTGTATCATAGTTTCTTACACCTATACACACATTAAAAAATTCCCTATGCTTCAAGAATGTTTACCTTTGACACAAAGCAATCTGTAACAAACTAGGGTGATTCACCACAAGAGTTTCCATGTTGTTGCTTATGCATAATGATTCTTGAAGAACCAATTCAGTTTATTCTTCATGTCTTGATTTGATCTCATCATCTTGTTCTGATCAAAGATTACCTAAATACCAGAACCTATAAGTGTTGAGCCTGGGATGCATGCACTATCTATAGTATTCTACAGTTGGTATATGAGAGATATTGATTCATTAACAGTTTGTATAAAATGTAGCAGCCACTGACTACACTGTCTACTAGATTTGGGTTTTTATCTCTCTCGAACATGTAAAGCTTGATCACTAAACTATATATAGAACATAATGTTATCGTAATAATCTTGTTTGTACTTATATTAATCTTCCTACTCATGTAGCAGCCAGCCATATATCTTGAAACAATCCCTACTGTCTGTCCAATAGCAGACAGCACACTGTCCCATGTCTTAAAATCCTTGAACTTGAAGACATTCCTAAGTAATAAGGCTCAGTGTTAGAAAGCTGACTAAATTAAATAATTTTTAACTTATTTATCTACCTTTCAACAAGCTAGGTGTTTATCTTTTTACTTCATTTCCTATCAAGCATAACAGCCATCTGCGCCTATATGTGTATACATATACACATACATAATATATGCACTATATATATATATCGATATATGAACTTTCACTTGTGTGTGTCTGTCTACATGTGTGAATGAATTCATATATACGTATTATGTGTATACATACATGTATACACAATCTGTGTTTGTGTGTGCATAATGCATTTGTTCCTCTGTGTGTGTGTATATATATCATCATCATCATTTTACGTCCATTTTCCATGCTGGCATGGGTTGGATGGGTGATTTCGGCCCACGTCGATTGTGAATGTACTCACCACTCTCCTAGATGGGTCGGGTGACCACGCCTCACATGTTTCGTTTGGCTTGGTTTTTATGGCTAGATGCACTTCCTAACACCAACCAATTTACAGTGTACTGGGTGCATTTATCGTGGCACCAACACTCGAGAGGTTGTCATGTCCAAGAACCAGCTGTAGAGCCCTCTTGACCCTATGTTGTCTTTGAACGATCACCAAACACTTTACAGAGTGCCCTGGGTGCATTTATCGTCTCACCAGCACTAGAGAGGTTGTTATGTCCAAGATATAACCAAACGGCCCTGTCGACCCTGTGTTGTCTTTGAACAATCACCAAACACTGTACAGAGTGCACTGGGTGCATTTATCACGTCACCAGCACTAGAGAGGGTGCTTTGTCTCAAGCAGGCTAAAGATTCCCTCTAGAGAGTGTGAATAAGAGATAGGTTATGTATGGGAGGATGAGATGAGGAAAAGAGTAAGAGTATGGGTAGGAATAGGGGAAGCTAAGAATTTGACAGGGAAGAAGGGAAAGGAGCAAGAGTGAGGGAAGAAAGGTGTGACCGTATAGTTGTGAATAGGAAAGTAGTGATTACGGGAGGGCAGAAGGGGGACGTGGAGAGGGGAGAGATAGTATTGGTTGTGCGGAAACTACATACTGGGTGTTAGGTATAAGATAGCATTGGTATCAAGCAGAGATGAGTGGATGAGAATAAGAAGAAAAGTAGTGGTTGTATGAAGGTGAAAGAGGGATGCAGAGAGGATAGAGACGGAGAGGAAAAGTGACAGTAGGTGAGATGGAGTGGGGATAGAACTGGCAATGATACTGAGAGAAGATGAGGGAGGTGGGATGTAGGACAAATGTCATCCTCTAGGGTGGAATAGGACAAGAAGTGATAGAATCAGAAGGTGCTGAGGATAGTGGGATACTTGACAGGAGCATATTGGGTGGGGTCCATGCCAAGCTTGCACTAGAGTTGTGTTCTCTGCCATATAACATCTCGCCAGACATCACGGTATATATATAAACACATAGGCAATGATATACAAACGGGAGAAATAGGACTCAATACATCACGTAGAGCGCATATATAATTTATTTATAGCTGTAAAGCTACATCAGTGACCCAAGAGCCTAGAGTTTTGTGCGAGAGCACTTATCAAACTGAATGGAGGGAGATTTGAATTATATTTATATATATAAAAAAGTAGTGTATTTCAGAAAAGTCCTGTGGTAAATCATCTCTCAGACAAAACATAGCACCTCGTGTATATATGTTTTTGTGTGTGTGTGTTAACCCTTATGTGTATGTGTCTATACATTACTAGTCTTGTGTGTGTACTTATTAACATGTTCATGCATACAAACAAATCACTATGTTCAAATGTGTGGGTGTGTGTATATATTTTCATATGTTTATACACCCTATGAGAGATATTTGAATTGTTACTTTCAACGACTTTTCTGAAATACACTTTTTTTAAAAATAAATATAAATATAATTCAATTCTTCCTCCATTCAGTGCTCTCACATGAAACTCTAGGCCCTTGAGTCACTGATGTAGCTTTACAACTATAAATAAATTATATATATCTCTATAGTGTATATATATGTGTTTGTGCATGTGTGTATGTGTAAATATCAAGGCCGTGGAATTGGAGTTGGTACATTTTTACCAACTCCCACTCTAACTAAATGTAAATTGTAATATAATGTGTGAAAATTTCCAATTTGATTGTTTTTTGCACTGAAAATAGTTAAATCAGATTTAAGGGCAAGGAGATCTGATAGAAACAATTCTTTTTCTACGGACAAGATGTTAGTAAATTTTGTTTTGGGATTTTTGATTTAACCCCTATTCTATAGATACAATGTTTCTTTAATAAATTTTGTATCAAATTGAGTTTATTGCTTTCAAAATGGTCATTTTTTTAAGTTGCTTTAGGTGTTCAATATTTTAGTTATAACTTTGATGTAGTTTAGATTTTTGAACTGGTAAACAAAGATGTTCCTGGTTTTCTTTTATAGTATTTTTTTTGCTTTTGTTTTTATATCCTTATTATTAGATTGCTTTTAAAGTGTGAGCATTTAAAATATATTTTTTACTTTTATGTCTTACCCCAATAGTGAAAATATTTATGGCATATAATGAATGAATAATGTGCTTCTACTTTCATTTTATTCATTTCCGGAACTACAAAATAATGTGCTTCTACTTTCATTTTATTCATTTCCAAGGAATGCACTCACTAATACACACTCAGCCTCTTTCTCTCTCTCTCTCTTTGTGAAATAGTTTCACTTTAATTTCCAAGAAATGTCATTTACTCTTACTTTCCCTCTCCACACACGATTCTATCATTTTCCCTCTCCAAACATGATTTCTGCCTTTCAAATCACCCTCTCTCTAGCATCTTATTATATTTGAACATACAGACAGAAAATTAAGATAACCGTAGACTGGCGTATTATTATAAGAGATAATATTTAAAAAAAAAAATTCACAATTGCATAGCTATAAGCCAAACTTTAACAGGTTAGGGTACTAAAAAGTTACCTGATGATGCCATGTACGTTTCGTGCATGCTTTCATTTAATATAAGAAATATATGATTAGTTTAACCCTTTCATTACTATCACCCCCATGTGTTTCAATTAAATTCTAAAAAAATCGACAACTTAAACTGGCTTCCTAAATTAACTATAACTTTTATATTTATTGATTATGAATTTGATTTTTGGAACATAATTTAACAAAAGGTTCTTAAATCTATTACATAATTTTGATCTCGAAACTATTCTAATTACGGGTAATTTCGGTGAAATGTAAATTTATTTAAATTTTGTTTTAATATCACCATATAAAATGAGATATTAGCCAGTATTCAGCTGGGTATATAACATAATTGTAATATAGAAGAATTGTGCACATTATTGGATTTCCAATTGAACTTAAATAATATAAAACAGGTGCGCTAATAAAGATAAAATAGCACAGAATACTCGAATTTGTTTGTAGAAAATTACAAACTGAAGTAAATTCACACATACGAAGCTAAAAAATGAAATACATTTACACACACATACGTTTAGCATGGAAATAAACGGACGTAAAAACGATTATGATGATGATGATGATATGAAACTACAAAATGAAATAAATTCACACACATGAAACTACAAAATGAAATAAATTCACACACCCACAATAATGATTCATTAGTATAATTAATAATCAAAATTTGTCACTCACCTTACAAGTAAATTAAAATTAGAGGTAAAAAAAATTAGAGGTAAATTTGAAAATATTCTATCATGGAAAGTTTTAAAGTACCCCACTCTGCATAATGCAATCTTGCAGAATGTACATTGGAAAGTTGTATCAATTAACTGTCCACTGGGAACTTTCCTTTTCTGATGTTGGCATTTTCGGCATAATTTTTTGTGACCAACTTTTTTTTGCTATTTTATGGAGATAGATTGAATTCAGAGAGATATCCCTCTGGCGGGCTTTTTATCTTTCTCCCAACAGTTATTTTTGGGGATGAATAGCTTGCCCTCAACTGCGTTGCTACATCTGCTCAGAACTGCAAATGGTCACATCACTTGTGAGCACCTCATGATTTGGTATATAGTAAAAAAGCATTCACAATACTCATAATTACTATATACCAAACCAAGTATTGCCAAGTAATAGCTCATTCTTTGGTTCATGCGATCTACACCAGCCATATAGCTGTTGTAATTGATGTTTACAAATGGTGTGCCATTTTCATCCACATGTAGAAGTGGATAGAAAATAAATTTACCTCTTGTTTCTGTATGCGGTTACTAGTATATTTCCTTTCAGCCGTTGGATTATTTCACCTCATTTTTGGGGGCGGTTTGGGTTAGGGTGGAGGTGTTGGTAATTAAACGGTTAATCACAGATAGAGGAATCCGTCAGTGATACTGGCAGTCTGAATCAAAAGCTTTGTGTACCGACTCCCAATATATATATATATATATATATGTATCTATAGACGCACACATACACGTGTGTGTGTGTGTATATGTATATATACACACACACACATATATATACATACATATGTACACACACATATTCAGTATTTATGGGTATATGTATATATATGCATAACCCATGCCAGCATGGAAAACGGACGTAAAACGATGATGATGTTTATATATGTGTATA
>JAOPJM010001291.1:23570261-23584873 GCA_027124095.1 Muusoctopus leioderma
GGAGGGTGCGGGGGGTGAGGGCGGAGATGCGGGGACTAGGCGGGTGCGGGCGAGGGCATCATATATATATATATATATATGCTGCCTCAAAATATATATATATATGCTGCCTCAAAAAATATTGTAACAACGACGATGACGACGATATATATATATGGGAGAGAGAGAGTATAATATACCTATATCTGATATATGAGGTCTTTCAAGACTACAGCGCCTTTCTTCCTCAATAAGGCGATTCTCTTTGTTTTCTTCATTACCATTAGAACTGTTGGAAAGCATTTCATCCCAGAAGCACCTACTGCTGACACCACTAAGGTTAGAACCCTCTTGCTCAATACCACTGTCCACTCTCTCCTGAAATCAAAGAGAATCAAATACTTTATAATGGTAACACTTACAATCACAGAGTTAGAGTACAGATATTTTATATGATGCTAACAGTATATGTAACCAGTATACATTTTCAACTGTCAAGAAGGAAAATTACTTGCAGGAAAATAGAGCAGACAAAGGTAAAACATCAAAAAAGGTTATGACACAACAACAGTAGAATTTAATGTTTGATGTCATATATATATATATATATATATATATATATATGGAAGAAGGGAATACAATTATATGATGTTCATGGCTTTCTTAAAGGTATTAGAAATATAAGTTAAATGAAACGGTTGCAACCTGGAACTGAAATAGGGTCATGGAATTGGTTTGACACTGTGATGTAATGTTGATTGCTACATAAGCTCTAGGCATCAGATTTTCTTCATGTCTTTTGCAAGGATATTCAAAATGTAAGCAAAATGGTTGCATTTAAAAATAATAAAATTAGTTTTCACCAGTCAAAGTGAAAACAAACCCTATTGTGTGGCATTATGATAACCATACACACATTCACCAATACACACTTGCAACACATGCTTATGTCAAGCATCCTATTTGAATTTCTTGCTCTTTTCTACCAACAGAACATTCTAGAATACCATTTTCTAAGACAAAATCTTTAGTTTTCAATTAGTTCCTGACTGCTTCACTGTATAGAACTCACCTCCTGGAATGGTAACTAAAAAATGCTTACATAAATACTAGCTGTACTCGGTTACCATTTGTTTAATTTTTTACCATTACATTATCTTTTCACGGATAGAGAATTTATCCGAACTATAAAAAATTATGCTGAACAGAAAAACCAAATAATCTGCTAAATATGTACTAGAATTTCTTTCTCTCTCTATATATATATACATATATATATATGTATAATAGGAGCAGGCATGGCTGTGTGGTTAAGAAGTTCGCTTCGCAACCACGTGGTCCCGGGTTCTCTCCCACTGCGTGGCACCTTGGGCAAGTGTCTTCTACTATAGCCTTGGGCTAACCAATGCCTTCTGAGTGAAATTGGTAGACAGAAACTGTATAGAAGCCTGTGGTATATGTATATATATATATGTGTGTGAATGTATGTGTGTGTGCTTGTCATTGCTTGACACCATTTATCGTTGAATCAGCCAGTAACGTTTGTTTACATCTCCACACAACAAAATGTCCAGCTGTTAAGTAGTTCGGTGGTTTAATTCCCATACTTAAAATAATCTGTATAGTTGGTGACAAGAAGGGCATCAAACCGCAAAATGTTGCCTCAAACAATCGCCGTCCAACCCATGATAGCATGGAAACGCGGACGTAAAAATGATGATGAGGATGAAGAAGATGAATCCTTCTCTCAACTTTCGACTATCAACTGATGTTTAACTCCAGTTTTCCTGTTCTCATATAAAGGTCCAGTATTTTCTGAACATGCAGAGTTTTCGTAACACCTATGTTAACATCCTATTTACAAGCTCAGATCCATTCTAGATTGCTAACTAAAATAATTCAATATGTATTATAGAAAATATGAAACATTAAGTTAGATAGGTCTTTAGATATAATTAACACATGTTTAAAATAGGTCTTTACGTAATCAAAACTTACTTGTAACGAGGGATCCAACTCAAAAATACTCTCTCCTCTTCTCATGTCTGTTATTAACCAAGCTCCTCCAGCCCTGAGAAGAAGAAAAAAATACACCATAGTGAAAGCTGTTATAGACTTGTACATAGATTTTAAGTTGTAAGATTGTGGTTATGGGTCATTATGGAGGTAGTTACAGTCTTTCTCAAGCCTATAGGCCCATTATGCTGGACCGTATCCCGGTTTCCATGGCGTTAAGCAACTGAGAGTGAAAGACTGATGCTGGTTCTCATTTTTCAGCTGAGTGGACTGGAGCAACGTGAAATATAGTGCCTTGCTCAAGGACAAAATGCGCTGCCCGGTCTGGGAATAAAACCCACGAACTTACGATTGTGAGTGCAACAAGCTAACCACTAGGCCACGTGTCTTCACATAGTAGGGAGGTAGGTATATGTGTAAATGTATATAATGTTGGAGAATGTATTATATCAAGTGTACGTCCTTTCTAACGTTAACCATGCAGTCATAACATTTCAGTGGGAACTGTTTTCAGCCAAGTTGACTGAAACTAGACTAATGTATTTTGCATAAGAGCAAAACACAAAAGCTATAAGCAGAGTATGATGTAACTCTTAAGTGGTCAGTAGTCCACTACCAAACGGAGTTCACCAAGGGAAATAACTCTGTAAACTATTTCTTGTGTAGATTTCTTCTCTGACAAAGGGGCCCAGCTGTAAATGTTTGTCCCTAATTCATACAATGGTTATGTTTTATTTCTGTATTGCAATGTTAGCAGGATAATTTGTTTAATTGGTTACCTGGTGATTTAAGGGAAAGAATCTATTTTAGATTCTTTCTCTTAAATCTAAAATATAATATTTCCTTTAAATCACCAGGTAACCACTTCAACGAATTATCCTGCTAACATTACATCATAAATACAGAAATAAAACATAACCAATGTATGAATTAAGGACAAACATTTACAGCTGGGCCCTTTGTCAGAGAAGACATCTACATAAGAAATAGTTTGCAGAGTTATTTCCCTTGTTTATATAAACCTTAATTTATATTCCACATTTATTGTGACGATAACTTGAAATTTATTCACAATGCTATTATTATTGTTTCTAACATAAGCACAAGGCCAACAACCCCAGTACTTCACTGGTACTTTATTTTATCGACCCCGGAAGGAAGAAAGAAAAAGTTGACCTCGGCGCGATCTGAACTCAAAGCAGTGAGCCAGAACGAATACTGTAAGGTATTCTCTCCGACATGCTAACAACTCTGCCAATTCGCCGCATAATAATAATAACTGTAGTTAATAATATATTCAGCATATTGATATATTGTTAGTCTTACTGTGAAGATTCCTCAGTTAAAGAGAGAGAGATCAGGTGATCAGTAACCGGAGTTTCATAATTTCAATTTTTGTTACAATCCTTATCAACTCGGATATAACTGAAACCATATGCTCTTTGATCTAGATGTACACACTTTATGGGATTATGTTCCAAGTAGTGACAGATTACAGTAGGTAGAGGTGAAATGGCTGAGTGGGTATGGTATTGAACTACAAGCTAGTGGTGTGTGAGTTCAAATCTACTGCAGGCATTTCATTGTCTCTGGGGCAAGACACTTTATTCTACATGCATAAGTTCATCTAGCTGTCGGAATAGGTACAAGAACTTATGGGGAAAGTTACCTGCAATATACTGGTACCCTATCCAAGGGAAAGCTTTGTTTCTCATTCTCATAACACTACAGAAACTAGAAATAAGTACCTAACGTTCCTTTAAGATTCATGAAACAATTAACTTTTTAGCTAACAGACAGAGGTGTAAGGCTTGACTAGCACCTCTCCTTTAACTTTTTTTTAAAACTCTCATCAAATTGTTTGACAGTCAGGCTAATCATGGTTGCTGCAATAATCCAGAATTATAACCACATCTTCATCTAACTCATGCTACCAACAGCCACAATTCTCATCATCTGTTCATACCACCTTTCTTCTCTTGCCTGCATTTGTCTAAAAGTCTTGAGAGAAACATGTGCAGTGGAGGTGGTAGAAGATGACAAGATGAGGCCAGCTAGACATTTTATGGCAGCGAGTTTTAACAATGGTAAAAAAAGAAGACAGCGAGACAGACTATCGTCATAGGAGTTAAAGAATAATGATTTAGTGTAGTCAAAAAGCTAAGCTGTAAACTCACACTGCAACAGAACGCAGCAGTTCAATGACTCCAGGACCATTCCAATGTTGGGCAGCTTTTAATTCTTCACTACACACTCCTACAATCTGAAAAATAAGAGAGATAAAGGAATAAAACCTTAATACTTATTCCCTATATTGACACATGGTCACAAGTTTTCAGAAGTGTATATAGTCAAGAACCACACCATCCACACTGCCAATCTCCCAAATATAGCAAGTATTAACTTTAGATATGGTTAGGAGGCCGGAAAGACCACTATTCAAAGAAGTACTCAATACATTTTCATAGTGTAGAGTTGGCATATTTATTTCCAGTTGGCCCAACAGATGAGCTCAGTCCATCTCATTTAATATTTATTTTATCAACTCCTTAGTAATAAAAGGTAAAGTCGACAATGCCAGCAGAATTTCAACTGAGAATGTTTAGAGAATGTAAAACTAAATATTCAAAAGCATTTTAGTCTGGTGCACTATTGTTCCTACCATTTCCTAACATTAGAGAAATTTCATATATAAAACAATTTGTGTTTTATAACTTCAAGTTAAATGAATATAGAAAGAAAGATCTCTATTCAATTGCTAATCACAGTATTATTACTCCAAACATGTGACAGACCTCTGTGATTATTATAATGATTTCTAACATAGACAGGAGGGAACAATTAATTTAATTAAACTACATTACTTCACTGGAAGTTTATTTTATCAACCCCAGAAGGATGAATAGCAAAGTCAATCTTGGCGAGATTTAAACTCAGAATGCAAAGCATTTAGTTGATGCTCTGCCTATTCTGACATTAAGAGAAACATTAAGAACACGAAAACAAATACATTAATGATAACTATAAATGATTTGGTGAACAGATTATAATAAGTAAAATTCAATAAATAAATGAATGATGTGAAGCAACAGAGAGGTGAATTGGACTAGATATGAAAAAAAATAAACACAAATAGGTGCAAGTTGTCGTACCATGAGATGAACTAGAAACTAATGCTTCAGGCAGGGGAAAAAAATATCCAGAGCAATGGCTTACATAGAAAGTAAGGAGATAATCATGAAAAGTGAGAGAGAAATGATTTACCTGTATAAAACTAACAACACCAAATGGTGTTAGAATTGGTTGCAGCTGTACATCTTCTGTCATAAGCATATGCTGGATACGAGATTCACTGCCATCCAATGGGGCATGCCAGGACACATGGTCACCACTACAAAGGATGTTTTCTGTTGAGAAAAGATGATAGTTGTTATGTATTACATGAATTGCAAAGATTGGTGCATATGAGAAGACAAGGTGTGTTTCTTTATAGTATTGTAGTATACTGTATTAAAGTGTATTATACTATATGTCACTATACTATATTTAATTGTACAGTATTCTAATGTACTATATTGCACTGTACAGCACTATAATATACACTACCATATTGGACTGCATTATACAGTACTATTTTATAATCTACTGCACTGTATAGTACTATTCAATAATCTATTGCATTGTATAACACAATACTATGCTATATTGCACTACACTATACTACATTCTTCTGCATTGTACTGCACTATACAATACTGAAGTATACTAGACTGTATTACTGAACTATTTCACACTTTACAGCACTGTACTAAATTATACACTTTACAATACTGTACTATGCTACACTATAAAGCAATGTACTGCACTGCAATATACTATGTTGCAATTTACTGTACTGTACTGTTCTATAATATACAATCTTGTACAGTATTGTGCTACCATGTAACTCAAAAGAGATCATGACATGATACCTGAATAATACCAACCACTGACTGTCCAAATAACCTTGAACATCTGAGACAAAAACATCATGTGTCTTGTAAGTCTGATATGTTTTCAAATATAAAACCGGTCTGATATGTTTTCAAATATAAAACCGGTCTGAATGCTGCCTTCATTATTGGATTCCAACATGAAACCATCACTTCAGGCTATGTATGATAAGTAAATACCTGATTGAAAGACATAACGTCCTAATGATTGCATTAGCGCAGCAGGCCAGGTAGGAGGGTTCGTTTCACCAGGTTCTCGTCGTAGCCTAAATGTGAGCTCAAAACCAAATCCACTTGGGCCATCGTTATTGGCACTCCTCCTGGAAGCAAATTAAAACAATTACAATAAAAATGAAGTTATTTCAAGAAATGAAGTATTTCAAAGTAAAAAAAAAAATGGCCTGAAAAGTAAGACATTTACATCAATTGTTGGAGAAGGCAAGGTTTTTTTTTGGGGGGGGGGGAGTAACTACATGTTATTTATGATGATATCTACTCTGGCATAAAAGACTTTGCAGAGTCACATAACTTGTTCAATGACTAACAAGGCTGGTATATTATTTCGAGTGTTTTGACATGAGTATAACATTTCTTCATAAGTATTCGTCTTTATAACAGAAAGGTTTAATGAACATTATTAAAAGAGATGACAAGCACATTTACTATATAACTACGGTTATATGACAACTACATCTACTCATGACAACCACATCTACTATATAACTAAGGTTACATCACAAAGATTAGATTTCTTTTTCAAAGACAGAGAATAATTCAGTTCTCACACAGCAACTGACAAGGCATAAGTTTGCTCTGCTCTGAAGTATTGCTCACATATCTTGAGACTGCTTCCACAGAACAAACTCATATTCCAGACCAGGGGTGGGAAACCCTTTGCCCACGTTTAAATCTGAAATTTGCTAATGAAGTCCCTAAAAACTCATATGCAACAAATTGACATAGTCGTTAGAGCATCAGATAGAATGCTTTGCAGTATTCGTTCCGACTCATTGCGCTCTGAGTTCAAATCCTACCGAAGTCAACTTTACCTTTCATCCTTTCGGGGTTGATAAATAAAGTACCAGTCTAGGGCAGTGCACTAGCGGAATCATTAGAATGTCGGATGGGATGCTTTGCAGTATTTG
This sequence comes from Muusoctopus leioderma, assembly GCA_027124095.1. Classification (NCBI taxonomy): domain Eukaryota; kingdom Metazoa; phylum Mollusca; class Cephalopoda; order Octopoda; family Octopodidae; genus Muusoctopus; species Muusoctopus leioderma. Next base: position 23,577,394 of record JAOPJM010001291.1, read on the forward strand.
TTCTGGCTCTCTGAGTTCAAATCCCACTGTGGCCTACTTGGATAGTGTAGCATCTATTAACCTCTCTTCTTACCAGGATTACCAAAATCTGGAGGCCAAGCATTAGGTGCCTCTAAGGGTTGAGATACAACAAAGATGATGGAAGTGGGTAGCAGGTGAGGCAGATAGGTTTTGGTGGAAGCTGTGTACATTCACCAGGTTCAGTGAAGCAGATACCATTTTAGTAGCAGTAGAAGAGGCAGAGACGACAGTTCGATGAGGAGAAAGTGACTGAAGATTATTATGGAGTAAAGGTTGCTTATCAAGCAGAGGACCTTCATTTTATGGATATGGTCTAGAACAGAGATGGGGAAGCCTTTTAGTACCAGGGGAGAATTACTAGTACATAAGAACCTGTTGGAAATTTGGACACATCTGTGCTGAGAAAAATAATGATTCTTTAATTTTACAAATTCATAAGTATGTAACTAATATTAAATTACTGTGTTGGTCTTAAGGCTTAAACATTTATTTTTCATTTTTCATATTTGTTTCATAGTTTAGGCGGAAGGACAGTGCCCTTGACTCTTTTTTCAGGGCCTCTGAGACTGGTGGGAGGGAGGAAGGTATCCCCAGATTGGAGACCTAGCCCAAATACTTGTAACAGAGTGAACTCTTCTAAAGGCACCCAAGGGCCAAGTGGTGGTGTTAAACCAGGCAAATCTTTTGAGGCAGTATTTTACAGCCAGATGCCCTTCCTGACCTCATCATCATCATTATCATCATCATTATCATCATCGTTTTTACGTCTGTTTCCATGCTAGCATGGGTTGGACAGAGATTGGGGCAGCATTTTATGTTTGGATGCCCTTCCTGTCAGCAACCATACTGATTTAAGTATGGGAACATATATATATCGTCATCATTTTATGTCTGTTTTCCATGCTGGCATGGGTTGGACAGGTGATTTCGGCCCATGACAATTCCAATCAAAGTCACCACTTTCCTAGACGGGCTGGAGGACCACATATCGCTACCTCAGCGTTAAACGGTGTTAAGTGGTGACAAACACACACACACACACATATACGACAGGCTTCTCTTCAGTTTGTGTCTACCAATTCCACTCACAAGGCATTGGTCAACCTGAGGGTCTAGTAGAAGACACGTGTATCAAGTGGATATATGTAGGAGTTGTAGACAGTTAATATTTCAAAGGAATATAAAACATTGCAGTAATAGTGACAGAGATGGGTGTGTCTCAGATGTGTGAGCAGTACTCTAGTATGCAATTTATACAGAGTTAACAGCTGTTCAAGACTTTTCTGGCCCTAAAGATGAAGCATTCAGTCTTGGATATGTGAAACAATATCAGAGACTGTTAGGTTTATGTTTTGCACTTTGAGTGATCTTCTTGGAGGAGTTACATTTATAAACCACTGCATCCCAGTTAATGCCAAACAAACAATATGCCCCAATAATTGGTGTGGTATAGTGGTATAATGAGAGCCAACTATTAAAAAATAGAACACATTAATCTACCAATTCATATATCCAAAATATTTGATTTTTTCTAAACCCTCCTGCCCACATTATTGAGGAGAAAATTGTTGTAAAATGGTGAAAAAATAAAAGTGGCGGGACAATATGATAGTTTTACTTACTCATGGACACGACCATCACCATGGAGATCAGATAATCCAAAACTAATGTAATGCCAATGAGGAGGGATGTTTCTGTTTGGATCACCAGTGTTGGCATACATGCTGATATAGTCCAAAGGATCAGGTCCACCTAACCTGGAAGAAGAAAAATATAAAATCAATTGGTTAGTTGTCATTTCAAAACAAAATAATAAAAAATTTAATTCCCACTAGAACTCGTACATGAATGGAAAATAGAATTTGGTTCACAGTTTTATTTTCTCTGTTCGAAAAACATTTCAAATATCTTTGGAAAACTACTTTTCTAAATATATTTAGATCTTGAACATGGTCAGTAAAAAGTCAACCCTCACATTCTATAGAGCGTTAGAAGAGGATATCAGCAACAACGACCTGTGATCAATTCTGGGCATCAACGAGGACAGTCTTAATAGTCTCTTCTGGAGGACTTTCAGGTAGGGGATTATGGGCAATCTCTAAAAGTCCTTGACATGTCAGTTTTATAAGTGGGGAGGGATTTGGGATAAACTCTACTGGCATAGATACATTGGACAGGCCAGCAACCAAACTTGTTCAAAATGCGCGCAGGGTAATAAAAATTATACAGCATGCACTCATTCAATGTCTGTGCATTGCTGATTTGTGGGTTTATGTTGAACAGCTGTTATAACATGCATGACAGATCAGGCAATCAGCTGAGTCTATCGTGAAGATTGACCCACTGCCTTTCTTTAGGAAGAGAGAGCAGGTAGTCTTCTTCTGCCTTGTGACTTTGGAGAAGGAAGTTGTGTGGTGGACGCGATTGACAGGTTTGAGGACAGAGATTTTCCTCTCAGGACAAGCCCTCATCAACTTCTTCAACAACCACTTGACGAGGAAGGTAAAGGTAGAGAGAGAGACCCTGCCCTACAGTAAATTTCATGAAAGGTGGGTGAGAGTGGCCAAATCAATGTGACTAAATGGGCCTACTCAAACTATGCGGCTGTACATTGGTGGCAAGAACTGGGAGAAAGCACTTGTCTTTGCTGTGTCAGAGTAATCTGGGGTTATGTGTAGGATATCCCGAATATCCATGTGCCCTCTCATCTCATTTTGGGGATCCTTTCTTGTTCTTATTTTGCTCTATATTGTTAATTATTTATTAATGTCTTCATTGCTTAGTTGATGTCATCCTTTTACTCAATGTAAATCCCCCACTGTTTCTTGTTTGTTGTTTTCCTTTCTATTTTCCCTTTGTACTGTGCCCAACGTCTTTGGACCTTGTGGCCAATAAAAGAAATCATTATTATTATCATCATTAACGGTACAACAGAAAACTAGGTCTTTCTATGCGATTGTGTCATACTCCTGTTAATTCTCACTAGCACTTACAAATGAATGAAAAATAGATTTTCAGGCAGAATATCAAATAAACATTTTGAGTGAGAAGCGTGAAACTTTCCCACAAGTATGGGCTGCTTACTTTTAAGGTATATTTGTGTAGACATGCTTGTGTGTGTATATGAGTGCATCTGTGATGTGTGTGTGTATATATATATATATTCTGTAAAGTGGTCCGATGATTGAGCGGAGAAAACGTCGGGTAGAGAGGGCTCTTTAGTTGTGCCATAGGCGTGGCATGACAACCTTTCTAGTGTTGGTGTCACGTTAAAATGCACTTAGTACACTCTGTAAAGTGGTTGGTGATAGGAAGAGCATCCAGCCGTAGAAACCATGCCAAATGAAACACGAGCGAGAGGTGGGCCGCTGACCCGTCTGGGAGAGTGGTGACTCCAATGAGGAAGCAACGCGGGCCAAAATCACCTGTCCAACCAATGCCAGCATGGAAAGCGGACGTAAAACGATGATGATGATGATGATGATATAGGTGTGAGGCATCTAGGTGAGTGGTGACTCCATTTACAATTGGCACGGGCCAAAATCACCTCTCCAGCCCATGCCAGCATGGAAAACAGATGTAAAACGATGATGATGATATAAGTATATACATGTGCCAACATGGGAACCTCTATGTGGTCGTTCGACCAGCTATAAACAGCAGCCAAATCATCCTAAAGTCACACCTTACCATTTTAAAATTGGATACGGTATTGCAAGATATTTGAATACACTTTGTCTGAAAAAAGAAAACAAGAGGATCGTGACTAGAATACCTTTGATCATAGGTCTACGTCATCAGGGTTGACCTGGGGTTAAACAACAACAACATCACTAATAATAATTGAGTAATGAAGTGGTTCAAGCAACTGCAGACTTGAAAATGTTAAATAACAATTAACATAAAACAACATTAAAATTGAGGCAATTAATTTCAGTCAGTCAAGGACACATAACATTCGGTACTTATTTGTTATTATTTTTGTTGTTGTTGTTGTTGTTGTTGTTGGTGGTGGTGATGATGTTGCTGTAGGTGGTGGTGTTGTTGTTGCTGCCGCTGTTATTGTTAGTATTGTTTTTGTTGTTGTTGGTGGTGTTAATGTTGTTGTTGGAGTTGGTGTTGGTGTTGGTGGTGGTGTTTATGGCGTTGTTGTTGGTGGTGGTGTTCTTGTTGCTGTTGTTAGTGGTGCTATTGTTGTTGTTTAGCCCCAGGTCAGCCCTGATCAAGCAGACCAATGATCAAAGCTATTCCAGCCAGGACCACATTATCCAATGTGTCCTTTTGTAAGATGGTGGGGTGTGATTTGAGGGAAATTTCGCTGCTATTTCTAGCAGGTCCAGAGACCATGTAGAGGCTACCTCATTGGTGGTGATGTTAGTGCTGGTGGTGTTGTTATTGTTGTTGGAGTTTGGTGGTGGTGGTGGCGTTTCTATTGAAAAGATGAAATGCTTGGGTGATTACTATTTGGGAAGAGTGACCCACAGATTACAGCAAACAAAGCTATTTGCCTTGCTCCACTTGCTATGGAAACAACAAACTAATTATTTATGAACAACAAAAAACCTTATTATTATTTAAATAAAACAGCTTAATAAAGAAAGCATTATCATCACTGTCATTATCATTATTATTATAATTATTATTTGCCTGGCAAGACTTTTTTTCTTTTTCCTTTTGGTAGCACCTAACAGCTCTAATAATTTTGGATATTTTACCATCTTTTCTTGATTTGGGTTAATACAAAAGAAGATATTCTAAACTAGTGGAGTTTATTGTCTACAGAAAAATAGGAATGGGAAAGGTAGGTTGTTGTTTTTTACATTTTGTGTTTCTCTTTTGAGATATTGTAAACAATGGCATCTATAACAAAAGACCCACCCCCAAAACAGGGAGTTTTTGTTGAACTATTTGGATGACTATCCGGTACCCCAGTAATACACAAAGTCAGTTTTTTTGTATATAATTTAATTTTTCTTTCACTGTGTAATTTCAAGTAAAAATTGGTCTCCTGTATTACAGGAACTGTCTCCCCCCCCCCCCCAAAAAAAAAATATACACGTCCTCATGATCCCACAAGACCACAAAATGATCCCAGAGTTGTGCCCTGTAGTAGGTATCAAAAGAAAGGATCCAAGACTGACCATTCAGGGCAGAAAGCCCAGCTGCTACAAATGTGGTAGTAAAAGTTATTTAAAGGTTTTCTACTCAGAAGAGTTGAAAGGAAGAAAACAGCAACCACAGTAGGTAGCACATCACAGAGGCTACTGCTCCTAAGGCAACACCAAGCACAACTCCAGAGATGTCAGAAGAGATCGCCTCATCCTCGTTTCCAGGAGCTAACAAGGATGCCGAGGGACCCCTTTCCCCCAGCCATAACCTATAATGACAGTGAGGAGGAAATGGAAGGAGAGAGTGGCCAACAGCAGTGGGTTCCACAAGAAGTGGACGATACCAAAACAATTATTATTATTATTATTATTAACTCTAATTTTTTAAGGGCAAAACTTTTGGCAAATGATAGAGCATCAAGGTAAATGCTGTAATGCATTTAGTTTAACCCCTCTACATATTGGGTTAAAATCCCACTTTCATGGCTCTGATGTCAATAAGCAACAGTAATACACTAGGAAAGAGTCTATTGGCTATATTATATTATATCCCTTTCCTACAAAAATTTGACTGTTGCATATTCAAAGGAAAATATTATTATTATTATTATTATTATTATTATTAATATCATCATCATTATTATTATTATTAAGATAGTGGGGGTGTCCAAGACAGTGAAGGAAACTAAATTTGAATATAATGGCAGTGAATTTGGTGTCTTATAATTCTGATTTCAAATTGGAGACAGAATGGCTGATATTAAGATAGAAACATCCTTTTGATGACACCCAGCTGCTCCAATGAATAATGCATGCAAATTTCCAAGAAATACTAAGTATATGAGAACTGACAGACCAGCTAAACATCAAAGTGTGTAGGCAGGAGAGAAAGAGACAGATGCTCTAGTATCAACATGAAATACAAATAAATGGATGATACATGCTGTATATATAAGTGCTATAAAGTTGTTGATTATTAAGCACCAGATCAGCCTAATCGAGCAGACACCTATGATCAAAAGCATTCCAATCATGACCACCTCATCTTTCTTTTTTAGACAGCGTTACCTAGAACTGCATTATCCTATGTAGTAGGCACAGGCATGGCTGTGTGGTTAAGAAGTTCGCTTCATAACCACGTGGTTCTTGAATCTATCCCACTGCGTGGTACCTTGGGCAAGTGTCTTCTACTATAGCCTTGGGCTGACCAATGCCTTTTTAGTGAAATTGGTAGACAGAAACTCTGCAGAAGCCTATCGTAAATATATATATATATATATATATATTATATATATATATATAATTGAAAAAATATGAAAGAAACAATCCATACCCAGTTAAAAGGTTGAGTAGCTATTTAAAATACTATGGACCTCATGTGAGAGAGGGGATAGGTATCATAGTTGACATAAAGAGGCGCTTTATAAGCATTAATTTGAGAGAAGGAAGTGTGCTGGCATCGTTCTGGTGTAGTGGTAAGCACGGCTGCCTGGAATACAGCAGACATGGTTCACATGGCAGTCTGGAAACATCTTTTCCTTCTTAGGTTTGTGTTTGTAAAGTGCCTAATTTAATTTAATTTAAAGTTTATATATACATATATGTGTGTGTGTGTCTGTGTGTATGTATGTATGTATGTATGTATGTATCCGTGTTTCTCTCTACATAGTCTTCATTGTTGACATCGCTTAAGCAACCAGTGCGTATTGTTTATGTCCTGCGTAAACAATAATCCCCGCAGCTTAGCGGTTCAACAAATGAAGATCGGTGGAAAAACTTACTTAAAAAAATAAGGTTTGGCATCAGGAAGGGCATCCGATTGTAGAATACTGCCTCAAAAAATTTGTCAAACCCATACCAGCATGGAAAAGCGGATGTAAAAAACGATGATGATGATGTATCCTTCATTTTTTAAAGAAGGTAGGGTGTGATTTGAGGGAAATTTGGTTGCTATTTCTAGCAGGTCGAGTGATCATATAGAGGCTCCATAGTCGACTCAAAGTAATATTAAGTTAAAGACAGTGGAGTATTTACGGTAGAATTAGACAAAGAAAGATTTGGAAAGAAATGATGATTGTAGAGATCTGATAACTCACTGACTATAAACAGGCCGGCCGTCTCCTCACTCTGCCTCATCTATTGCAACTGCAACGACCTCTGCACTAGCAAGTTGCATACATACCACCTCCACCCAAGCTGATCCAACCCACCCACATTATTTCTGGCAGACATCGACTTACAGATGTTCAAAGTGAACATCAACCGTATATATATAGAATTAGATTAGATGAGATGCAGTTTGGCTTTGTGCCAGGAAGAGGTACTACTGATGCCATCTTCCTGGTGAGACA
>JAOPJM010001291.1:23616130-23626326 GCA_027124095.1 Muusoctopus leioderma
CAATAACTCTCTCCGTCTAACCCATGCTAGCATGGAAAAACGGACGTAAAAAGCGATGATGATATATATATATATATGTTTTTGTGTGTGTGCATCTGTGTTTGTCTCTCTGTTTTTATGTGCTTGTTTGTTTATGTCTCATAACTTAGTGGTTCGGCAATAGGGACCAATAGAATAAGTACCAGACTTAAAAAAATAAGTCCTGGAGTCAATCTGATCGACTAAAACCCTCCAAGCCACAGTAAAAGAGTATATAATCATCTTCATCTGCTTTACATTTTTTAACAAGGTTATTTATCTTAGTAATGGTGGGATAGCATTATCTATAAGGGAATCTCTCGTGCTGTTGGCGTGATAAAATGCACCCATCCATGTGTAAAATGGTTGCTGACAGGAAGGGCGTTTTTTTGTAAAAACTATGCCAAAAAAACAAAGACAAAAAAACTATGACTTACACAATAACAAGTTTTCTCCATTGCTGTGTGTGCCAGATGTTGAAGGATTACGTCAAGTGTTGAGATTCTATGAGACCCATCCAACCCATGCCAGCATAGATAGACGTGTGTAAAATTATGACGATGATAATAATGATGAATCTAGCTAAACATGTCAAAAGATTAGCAGCATGTATAAAAATGTAAATGTCACCTAAGCTTTTAAGGTTCTGTGCTTGAGAGGTGGATGAAAGATAAAATCTCCCTCTGCACGGGATGTTGATCTATTTCAGGTAACATTCCCAGATCATCTGGTATCTATTCTTGACAGATGAATGAACTGAGGCAATGTAGAATAGAGTGTTATGCCCAGAAACATTATGTAACACTTGCAGTGTATTTGAGTTCCTAACCTATGAGCAAGCAGTCCAATACCTTATCCACTTGGCCTTATTGCCTCTACACAGAAGACAAAAAACACTAGGAATTACCTGTACATCTCTGCAACATAGTGCTGACATAACAAAGAAAGCAACAAGGACACACACACACGCTCACTCACTCTAAGAGCACACAGTGACCTTATTTAGCCAACACAAAGAAACAACATCACTAGTGTACAAGCACTATATTAGATCCATTATGGATTATGCCAGTCCTACATGGGCCTCCCAGTCTCTACACAACAAACTTAAAAAAAACACAAGATAGCACACATCATCACAGACTACCTACACTATGAAACAAAATTACTTAAAATGAAAGACCACCTTGACGAGTACGGGGTACAGTTTGTTGCTGCTACAAACTCTAACCCTTATAGTCCCTGCTATATCCAAACACCCAGGCACTTGTATCACACTACTGCATCCCCACCCTTAAAACATTAATCCTCCCACTCAATCTAGACAAACACAAAAACACATACACACAAACAAATAGCAGTGGTATCAATAACTTCATTTGAGATAAGGGCTGAGTATCAGCAACTGTCCTGCTACAACTGAATCCACCTTGTCACCCTTCGTGTGTTAACCACCAGAACTTACAGGCATACCAGTACAGAATGGACAAAGGGAAAATACAACATACCCCTATTGTCAAACTGTAGCCCATACAGTGAGAGATTCTCTATATGGTTACTGGACATTCTAAAAGTAGCAGCTAAATCTCCCTCTATCACACTCTACTGTCTTAAAAATGGGACACATTGGATATGGAATAATGTAGGCCTAATTACATTATGCTTGAAAAAGAAAAAGATTAGATGGTCACAGCTGGAATGCTTTTGAGGTTTGCTCGATCAGGGCTGGTCTGGAGCAATCAACAACAACCACTACATGTTAGAGTATGCAGTATGGTTTTCAATTAGGCAGAGGCTTGGTATATCTGAAGCATTGAATTTGTGGATCACCCTTGTTGTTCGACTGACTGTGTTATAGGTCTGCTCAATCAGGGCTGACCTGGGGCTAAACAACGACAATTGGCTATCTACATGCTGACCCAGTGTTAAATAACAACTGGCTACATACCATAGGTCTGCTCAATCAGGGCTGCCCTGGGGCTAAACAACAACAATTGACTATCTACATGCCATAAGTCTGCTCAATCAGGGCTTACCCAGTGTTAAATAACAACTGGCTACATACCATAGGTCTGCTCAATCAGGGCTGACCTGGGTCTAAACAACAACTGACTACATGCCATAGGTCTACTCAATCAGGTCTGACCTAAAGCTACACAAAAACAACAACCAGTTTGATGTGGTAATTGAAATTAATTCAGATTAATTTAAAGAAGTCTGAAATATGAAAAGTTATCTAAGAAAGTTTTTATATGAATTTATCATAGACATTTTCTATTCTTTTCTCAACAGTATCGGCCGGCCGAAACATGTCAGAGTTATGGCAGGAGCTTTGGAGGGTGAAACGTTCCTGGGACCGGAAGCAGAAGTTCGTAATTTACTTTGGTCTTTGTATTTTTATTGCTTTCTGTGTGATTTGATTGCCTTTTTTGCACTATAAATTTGTTGCTTTTTGTTTACTGTTTTGAGAGCTGCAGCTGACCTTGTTGAATGATCGATGGTTTGTTTATTGTCATGATGATATTATTGCGGCAAATTGGCAGAGTTGTTAGCATCTCGGACAGAATGTCTTAAACTATTTGTTCTGGCTCACTGCACTCTGAGTTCAAATCCTGCCGAGGTCAACTTTGCCTTTCATCCTTCCAGGGTTGATAAAATAACGTACCAGTCAAGTACTGGGATTGTTGGCCTTGTGCCTATGTTAGAAACAATTATCGAGCTAATAATGGAGGATATAAGGATGGTGGACAATACTTTTATGTGTTGGTGTTTGTCACCCATCAGATAGAAGCCAATCTCTGACATGACAAATTTGAATCCAATGGCAGTCTTGTATCCATCTTTCCATTATCATATTTTAAATCTCAATACCTCTATTACATTTTTCTTATCTTATTCTCTGGAACCACTGCGCTTTAAAGTTGGAAAGATAACAAAAATATTCATGGGATGATTGGTACAGTCATAGATGCTGTCTATCGGAGCACTGTATAATTACAAGTGTTTTCTTAACGTATAGTGATGAACTCAAGTCTATTCATGGGCTTGGAGGATACAATGTCGAACCACTCAAGTGTATCCTTCTTTGATTCACTATTTGAAGATGAAGTTTTCAGAGGCACTACAATGTCACAATAAGTTACAGGACATTATGATTGAGTAGACCTATGGTCAAAGGCATTCTAGTTGTGACTATCCTGTCTTTTTTTCAGACAGTGTATCTAGGACTACATTATTCAGTGTGTCTTTCTTTTTTTAAGGTGGTAGGGTCTGGTTTGAGGGAGATTTGGTTGCTATTTTTAGCAGATCGAGAGACCACATAGAGGCTTTTCATTGTTGGCTCAAATTATGTTGTAATGTTTAGTTCAAATCCTCCAAAGGGCTATTTGTATAGAAGACAGATTGCATCAGTAATAGTATTTTTATCAAAGACATATCAAATAATGTTGCCTCTATGAACCCTCTCAAAGGTATAGGAACAATCGATCAATCCCTCAATTATAACTGGAAGAAAATATTTGAATTATTGCTTAAGTGTTTCAAACATCAGCAAAAGTTGGGAAAGTAAAATATTATTTAAATATTTAAAATTTCCCTATAAATAACTTCGTCTACCTTCTATTTTAATTTAATTCCTGTTTGAATATTTATCCTTTTGTGTACTATGTTTCTGCAGGAATACAGAGGTTTGTTGACCATTAAATACCCTATGGAGCATGGTATAATCCGTGATTGGAACGACATGGAAAGAATCTGGCAGTATATCTATTCAAAAGACCAACTACAGACGTTTGCAGAGGAGGTAGGCAAATTTACTAAAGACATTCTATGTATTTCTACAATAAGTGCAATGATTCTGTTTTTTTTCTCTTTTAAATAACATTTTATAATAATAGTAAAAGTGACACTTGTACAAGGAGAAAGGCAGTAATAAGTTCAGCTTTGAAATATTTTCGTCTCACAGAAGAATGAAACCTAGCTTTGAAATATTTTCGTCTCACTGGAGAATGAAACCTAGGGCATGTTGTGATGTACAGGTTAATATATTAAACTTCAAAGCCTCCTTCCAAAATTAAATACTGATGTTCATATTGAATGTATCTTAAGTTTTATTGTTGCTAATTATTAAAACAATTTATTTTCATTTTTACAGCACCCTGTCTTATTGACAGAGGCACCACTAAATCCTCGTCGAAACCGGGAGAAGGCTGCTGAAATTTTCTTTGAAACTTTTAATGTACCAGCACTGTATATCTCTATGCAAGCTGTCCTCAGTTTGTACGTTTCTTAATTTCATTTCATTTATAAATCTAAGACTACTGGGGGTGCCAGAGAGAGTAGACATTAATACTAAATACACTACACCATTTAGTTTCATTCCACCTGGTTCTCAGTTCAAATTCTGTCTGGGTCAGTGAAATAATTACCAATAACATACTTGACCAATTCAACTGACTGTACTCCTCCCTACCAAAGATTGGTCATGTGCTTTGTCGAAAGCAATCAATAATTAAATGTCTTGATTTTTAAAAATTATGCAAATTATTCTAAAATTTTAGTTTTCGACGGAAATAGCAAGAATTAAAACCTATTTTCAAGAAAGAAAAATAAATACATTTCAATACGATTTCTTTTAGGTGTAAAAGAATATTCTAATATTGAAAATAGTAAAGATAAGGTACATTATTAGCTGCGTGGGGTTAAGGTGTTACGTGTTTAGGCGTTGAATTCTTTTTTACTACTGCTGCTGCAGTCATTTGTGCTGCTGTGCAAGGTACATAACTCTGCTTGGTTAACAAGTTTTACTTATTTTACTCATAGTTGAGTGTTTAACATTAGAAAGTGCATCTAACTATAAACAAAACAATATGCAAAAAGTATCCTACCCATGATACCATGAACCAGTTGATGTAATACAGAGTATGTCTCTATCATTTGTTTTATAGAAAAACTCTTTATTTTATATACAGTTTTGCTTGATTAAATATCAAACTTATTCACTCATTGCTAGTTGGACAGGCAGCCCTGGTTAGCTCTGAGCAGAACTATCACATAGAGGTAGCTAATTTAAAACTTATTCCATCAATGTTTCTAGCCATGAACATCCTCTTCTTTATTGTGAGGCATACTATCTTAAGATTTTGGTCTTAAAAAATGGTTCATATTTTTAAGAGGATCACTTATACTGTATTGGACTATGAACTAAAGGATCAATTGATTGTATTGTCATGTGTGTTCTGTATGAGTCAAGACACTTAACTCTCAAATGGCCTGCTTTACTTTTCTATAAATAAGTTCCAAAGGGTAGAAAGAACCGTACCACTCTGAATAGGAGCAGCACTGTAAAGTTGTTGTGCAGTTTGTTAGCTTAGTTCCATTCTTCCTGTGGACCCAGTTTGGAGAGAGATGAGCTCCACCATGCTGACCTGCTCTATATACATTACATGAAGATGATGTCTTCAGTGGTTCCTATATAACCCAAATGCTTATGAGAGATACTATATTTTTTAAATAGCAAGGAGTTTGTTTAGAGATATTTAGTTACCACATTCAGCCAGTTAGACAAAACTTCTGTTGAATTCTTTTTTCCATTGGCTTTGTCTTATTTCACTTTATTTTTATTATGAGAGTGTTTATTGTTCTTTTTTTATTATTCTTTTTTAGATATGCCACAGGACGTACCACAGGTTTGGTACTGGATGCTGGAGATGGTGTCACCCATGCTGTACCTATCTACGAGGGCTTTGCTATGCCTCATAGCATAATGCGAGTTGATGTAGCCGGACGAGATGTCACTAGGTACTTAAGACTTCTCCTTAAAAAAGAAGGTTATGATTTTCACACCTCTGCGGAGCTTGAGGTTGTAAAAGCTATTAAAGAGGTATGTATAAGATTTATATCCTACTCTTCCACATTTTCAGTTAAACAATATTATTATTATATCATGGCATATAGGGTTTCTCTTGAGTTTTTACCATATGTCACCTTGTTTTGTTAGGTTTAAAATAACCCTTATATTAGAAACATTGAGCTGCATAAATTTTAAAATTATAAATTTTCTGTACAAGGTAAAAACTTTACAATTTTCATTTTAGAGTAATTGTTAGAGTTTGAGTTGCTTTAGTGGTTCAGTAAGAAATTAGAATCCATATATCTGTATTTACTAAGTATTAAAACAATGTAACTGATTTCTTTGATATTTCAAACATAACTAGTTTTCATATTTATTTTTGTGATAAATGTCTTTTTAAGATAAGATGCATTTATATTTTTATTTTCAGAAAATATGTTATCTTCCTTTAAATCCGACTAAAGAAGAAGGTGTTGAAACAGAGAAGGTTGCTTACACATTGCCTGATGGAAATACTATAGAGGTTAGATTCTTCATTGACTTCTTTTGAAGGGGCTTTTGGAAGTAATTTAGCTCAAGTTCCTAAACTGGTCAAATAGTTAACAAAGATTAGCTAATATCTGAGTAAAAATCATAGCAATTTAATAGATTTTGACAGTCGGTGTAAAAGTAAAAAAAATAAATAGCACTGTTTGATTTACAGTTCTAAAAATGGGATTGATTTTCATACTGAGGTGAGCTACTGTAGAATGAAGGTAATCTTCCTACAAGTAAAGGCAGCTACTTGGTTTGCATTTCTTATTGCATGCCATTGCAAAAGGCAAAAATGTTATAAACTCATTTCTCTTAAAATCCTAAGTGTCATACTTACAAATTCAACCAATTTCAATATCCTGAAGAAGAATTGTCTCTATTATACTGGCTTGCCCTTGTCACACTACATGGAAATAAAAATCTTCAGTGGTGCCTCAACTATTCCCAAGACAATGATATCTCAGAAGTAATCTTGAGTTAACCACTTAACGAATTTGCCCGAGTTATCTCGGCCTCCGCATGTTCAATTTTTACTAGTTTAAAAAAATAAATAATATGGTTAATGAAGGTTTGATTGAAAACTATAAATATATCATTAAAAACAAGTTTTGTCTGTTGAAAAGCTTGTATTTATCAATATAATTCAATTGTTTGTATTTTTTTGTTTTTGTTTTTCATTGCAGATTGGTCCAGCTAGGTTCCGTGCTCCAGAGTTGTTGTTTAAACCTGACCAAATTGGAGAGGAGTGTGAAGGAATTCACGAATGTTTAGTCTATTCTATACGCAAATCTGATTTAGACTTGAGAAAAGTGCTTTACTCAAATATTGTTTTGTCTGGGGGATCCACATTGTTCAAAGGTATTACTAAATTACAACTTATGTATTCCCAGTATCAGATAGAACCATTTTTAGCAGCAGAGTTTATCAGTGATAATATGGTGGTAGATTCCATCAAAGGCTTTTATTGATGCTTCACTTATGTATGAATTAAGAGTGACAGCTCTACATTAGCCAAGCAAACTGAAGCAAAGTTATGTGCCTAGCCTAAGGACACAATATACAGAGGATGTAGTGTAGTAGTAGTAGTAAGGAGTTTACTGATCTTGAGGCCTTGTAAAGTAGTCCAGCACATTTATTTCACAGGCCATGAAACCTAATAAAATAATATGAATTTTTAACTTGGCATAGTGCCAGATAATTTAAGAGAGGGTATAATTCGACTCCAGTACTTGACTGGTATTTATTTTATTGAGCCAAGATGGATTTGAACTCAGAACATTTATTGACTCCAGAAGGATGAAAGTCATAGTTGATCGTAGAAGGATTTGAACCTTTACATTCTGAATTCAAATCCTGCCGAGGTCAACATTGCCTTTCATCTTTCTGGAGTTGATAAAATAAAGTACCAGTCAAGTACTGGGGTTGATTTAATTGATTGAACTCGCCTCCAAAAATGTGTGACCTTGTGTCTTTGTATTGCTGTGAAGTTGATATGGTAGCTGTTATCAGCTAAGCAAGCAGAGTTACTTACCTTGACAGAAAAAACAGCATGCCGATGGTATTTATTAACGGAACTAGCTGCCAAGAATGTGCTATATATGCAATTTCGTCTATCCAGTTTACTTAAGCCCTCAGTAATAGTGTGTTTATATATGTAGTGTCTCTATGGATACTGAGTCACTGATGAAATTCCAACACAGTATTGAAACTAGTCTGGCTGATCTCCCGAAGATATTGTATGTAAAGACAAGGTGTTTACATCTGTCTATACATAATGTTGAATAAAAATCTATAGATATATTCTGTAGTACAGTATAGCATAAAGTTTATATGGAAAAAAGAACTACTGATGACATGAGTTGAATGAATATTGGACTTCCAACAGAAAAGTCAACAGTCCTATCTCTCACCGGTACTGTGCTGTGTTCATGGTCAGGACTGTCCATTTACCTATCTGTAAACGGGCTACAGTGTTTGTAATTCTAAGTGAGATTAATGATTTCCAAATGAGACTTTGCCACTTCTAAGTGAAAGTAGCGATTTCAAAGTGAGAATAGCAATTTCCAAGTGAGATTAATACAAAAAGATTTATTTAGTGGAAAATATGACATAAAAACTTAGCTTACAAGTGGATTTTGCGGCATATCCAATCTCGTGTCCTTATCTTTTGCAAGGTGATTGATGGATTGTTATTTATTGCCTGGTACAAAGAGGTATGCATCTCATCGTCAACCTTCACATTGCATCCCCCGCATTTGGGTAATGCTTCTCATTTTCCTGTCTTTATATAGTCTAAAATTATTCTGTTTTTAGTCTTCAAATTAATGCCTATCGATTAAACATGTTTCTTGTAGTCCAATCTACTCTGGCATTTTTGTACCATAGAAAATGTGCTATACAGGGGAAATAACTCTTTTCATTACTATGTATGTAGTTTGATTTCTTGTGATTGAAAAATAGGTTTTTAATTTTGGTTTCTTTATAATATCAGCATTGTACTCTCTAACTGTTAAAGTCTTTTCTGCTACATCTTTATGTGAAGATACATTATTTTTGGCTAATTAAATCAAGTAAGTTTAAGTTTTGTTAAGTGACATGTGCTCACTTTGAAATCGCTAGTCTCACTTTGAAGTGACATGTGCTCACTTAGAATTACAATTACTCTACTTACTGGGTGGCATAGTTCCCTACTGTAAGCAGCACCAGCACTGTAAAATTGACAAGTGTTGTTGTTGTTTAACCCAAGGTCAGTCTGATTGAGCAGGCATATGATCAAAAGCATTCCAGCTATAACCATTTTGTCTTTTATTCAGAAGTCGTCTAGGACTATCTTCAATGTATCCTTCCTTTTTTTTAAACAGAAGGGGATGATTTGAAGGAGATCTTGCTGCTATTTCTAGCAGGTTGAATGACTACATAGAAATTCCTCTCATTGGCTTATTTGGCGAGTGTTTTTGTTTGCTTAGTAGTTCATCTTCTTTTGTGAATATAGCTATGCAATGAATGGGCTCTGCTGAGCTACATCACCATAGATATACCATATGATAATGAAATATATCCTCTGTGGTGCTGCTCCTTTGAAATATGAATTGTGGCAGCCACCATATATAAATACATTAAGCCAGCAAGGAAGCTTCTATGTGGTTACTCGACCTGCTGGAAATAGCAACCAAATCTCCCTCGAATCACACCCTACCATCTTAAAAAAAGGAAGGTACATTTTATAATGAAAGGTTATTAAGTGATTTGTACATCATGTATCAAAGAACTGTTTGCTTTTCTTAATATATACATTTGTATGTGTGTTTGTGTGTTAGTGTGCTAATATATTTCAAGTGAAACATTTTCATTCCTTTAGTTAAATATTAATAATGATAATTTCAATTATTTTTTTCTCTCAGGATTTGGTGACAGACTTTTAACTGAAGTAAAGAAATTAGCACCAAAAGATTTGAGAATTAGGGTATGTTGGAAATATTTTCTTGTTCATAACATTTAAAATTATTTGCAAGAAATTCTGCTGAAAAATAAAATCTAAAAAAAAAAAAAAATTGTTCTAAGTCTATTTTGCTTTGTATTCAACTCTTACAAAAAATTACTGTTACCGTAGAAGTAAACTGCAACTCGGTTGCAAGGGACAGAGTGTGTTATTGTTGTTGTAGAGTAGCATTAGTCAGATCTGCTTGAGCATACCTATGGTAGGGAGGTGGCTAATAATAATAATAATAATAATAATAATTCTTTTTTCATATAGCGATTTACATAAATATCTCAAACCGCTGTACATAATAAT
>JAOPJM010001291.1:23627199-23639176 GCA_027124095.1 Muusoctopus leioderma
ATTATAGAATTTCCTAAAAAGGTATGTTTTTAGAGCGGATCTAAAAGAAACAAAATCTAACATAGACCTCAAGCAGATGTTGAGTAGAAAATTTACAAGCCCTGTATCTCAGATATGTAGACATAAAATGTAAGTGTATTGGTAACAGTTAAACTTCATTGAATCAGCTTCTAGTCATAGCCCTCCCATCTTCATTGTGGGCATAAGTGTCCACAAGATTTAGGTCTTGAATATGTAGTCAACATTTTTAAGGGAATATTTACTGAGGGACATTTAGCTGCTATGTTGGTTGGAACAATCTAATTGAAGGAACATAGCTTATGTCAAGGTATGAGGTAAACGTTGGGAAGCGATGTGAACAATTGTTGAAACTAAATGAAAACAGCAAATAAAATCTTAAACTAGCAGAGTTGCTCTTAATCACGCTGAGGGAGGTGAGGAAAACACAACATGAAGTATTTGAATTGTGAATGAAAATCATTAAGTTCTGATACAATACCATTGTCTAGTTAATTTAGATAATTTATTGCTTGCTTGTTTTCTTTTAAAATTTTGATATATTTTAACATTTACATTTTTCGTGTTTGAGTTAAAATGAGTTTTTTCATGTTGCTATTAAATTAACATGGTTCTCCTTGTCTTTGATCATTTGTGACCTTGTCACTCAGTAGGCCAAACTTTTGATGCTGTTAGGTCTAAGTCCTATGGGTTTGATTGTCCCAGCTTACTGAGCTAGTATGTAGAAGCTCTCTCTCTCTGACCCTAGTGACATATATTCAGACTGTTACCTTTACAGTGTTACCTTTACTGTATAGGTTTCATATTTTCTACAGTAATTATAAACATGGTTTACTGTCATACTGTTTGGTGCCATGATTAAAGACTAAAACAAAGTATAGGTGGAGAGTTAAAGTGTAACAAAAGGAGTAGTGGAGTCAAGTGAAGGTTGAGTGCAGCTAATTGGCTAGTTTTGGACACTAGTCATAGAGACTAATTATAAGACTAGTTATGTAGATGGACTAAACTGACACTAGTCATATAGATGGACTAAATAGACTAGTCATATAGATGGACTAAACTGAGACTAGTCATGTAAATGAATTAAACTGATATTAGACGTACAGATAGATTAAATTTAGACTAGTTGTGTGTTTTCAAAAGAAAAGAGAAACTGACAGCTACATGGACATTTTGAAACATATAATTTCCTTCTATTTTAGATATCCGCACCCCAAGAGAGGCTATATTCCACATGGATTGGGTAAGTTATACTAATTGCTATTTTTGTTTCATTACTTCCTCACATATATTTTAGCATATTTTTCTTTGTTCATATCTGTTTGTCTACTTAGTCTCTTTCTTTGTTAACTATCTCATTCTATAATTTTCGTAATACCTATTGCTCCCATACACGAACAGCACATATCCATACCACCACAACTTCCTCTTTGGCAACTCTTAACTACCCCGCAGGTTTATAGCACTTATCCTTGCTACCATCCCCTATGATCATATATTCATATTACCACCACTACCTGCCTCACCTCTGTTGTTACCATCCACTTCATACCACTATGGCGTACTCTAGCAACCACCTACCTCCATAACATCTCTATATGAGCCAGTGAGGTAGCCTCTTTGCAGTTGATTGACCTATAAGAAATAGCAGCCAATTTCCCTCAAATACACCATACCATCATAAAAAAAGAAAGGACACATTGGACAGTGTAGACCCTAATGTACAACATAACAGGATGGTCATAGCTAGAACACCTTTAGTCCTAGGTCTACTCAATCAGGGCAGATCTGGGTCTAAGCAACAACAACTTTGACCTACTCTAGCTTCCATCATATAACAATATATCCAGTTCACATAACTTTTTCTTCTTACATATTTAAAGATGTATAGAACTCTATGAATGTTAATTCACTTTAAAAAATAATCAACACACTGGCTGGATTTTACATCTGAGAGTGTTTGCATATCACTGATATTTTGTTCACACATTTAATATAAATGTTATTTAATGTCACTGACATAAATTCCTCAGATAAGTGTGAGCAGATGTGTCTTCTTTCACTGTTGAGAATGTTACATGTTTAAAGGAACCAACCTCATATGCAAACTGAAGTATGCAAACTGAAGTATGCTTGTTAAATGAGTTCCTTAAGACTTGGACATGCTCTTTTATTGCTGAAGCCTTAATATAAAATACCTGATCTTACTGAAAAGTAGGTGATTTGAATCTAGTAGGACGACTTGGATATTACAGTAAGGCTCTAGGCAATAACTAGACACACTGCAGTCGAAAATAATAATGATTATATGTTGGTGTAGTTGTTGTTTAGCCCTAGGTCAGTTCTGACTGAGCAGAACTATAATCAAAAGTGCTCTAGTCATGACCATATTTTTTTCAGACAGTGTATTTATGACTATATTATCCAATGTCTCTTTCAATTTTTAATATGGTAGGGAGTGATTTGATTGAGCTTTGCCTGTTATTTCTAGCAGGTCGAGCGACCACATAGAGGCTCCATCGTTGAGAAAACTTGCTTTAAAATGTTTGGAAAGTAATAACTACAGCACCCATGACAAAAACTAGACCAATGAAGTGATCAAAAGAGGTGATGAGATGAGATCTCTGAACATTGGTGCTTCACAAATAAAATGACAGGCTCAAGAGGAATGGTGATATGCCATACTGCAAACCTGTCCAACCCATGCCAGTATAGAAAAATGGATATTTAAATGATGATGATGATGCTCATTTTATCCATGTTAGCATGGGTGGGCTGGTTCTTTTACTATCTTAAATATTTCTACCAGGTGTTTTGGAGCAAATATTTTTATAACTGGGTACTCTTTCAATTTTTTTTAACTCTTAATGTTCTGTAGGGCCTGGTTCCACACGGTACCACATCATCAAATAGATATGAATCATTGAACTATTTTTATGTGAAAACACCTCAAACACCTATGTTTCTTACTTGTAAATTTCCTGATAAATAAGCTGCAAACAAACTGTTTTTAGGTATTTTCTACTCAATCATTACAGGACTTCGAAAATTTTCTATAGGCCGTTAAGAGTTAAGCAGAATATTAAGGCTAGCAAAATTTAGTGGGTATATCACAACAGCTATAGCAAAACATACATTGATACTGTTACTTTTGTTAATTTTCTTCCTGCAGTGTCTAATCATTTACTTTTTTTCTTTTTCCTTAAAAAAAAAAAAAAAATTTTTTTAGTGGTTCAATTCTGGCTTCCTTGGATACATTTAAGAAGATGTGGGTCTCAAGGAGAGAGTACAATGAAGAAGGTGTGAAAGCAGTTCACCGAAAGATGTTTTAAAAGCCATGGCAATCATTTCTCTCTACACCAGCTACAGTTAATAAACACAGCCTACCCCTACAGCATGTTAAGTTTATGTAACATAATGATTTTTGTGTCTGTGTATATATTTACCATTCTATTTATCTATTTGACAGAACAAAAGATGAAAAGAAAATTAATGCGTTTTCTTTTCAGAATGTTCCGCTCTACTAAACAGCATTAGTGGGGGGAATGACTAGAATCGTGCCCAGGAGATCTGAAATGTATTAAATGAAATGAAGTTAAGGGAGAAACAATTACTGAAAACATGAAAAATATTTATTTTATGAAAATAATAGGAACCCATTGACTTATCATTTCCTGTTTAGAATTATTTTGATTTCTTTTCTTGCTTACTTGAAAAAACAACAAAAAAAGAAACGACCCTACCCCACATAAAAAGATGGTAAAACAAATTATTTCATATATCATTTATATTTAAAAGTAATTTTCTCCTGGTGAGTGAGTGGATGAAAGTTGGTTAAATATTTAGTTAATATCTTTATCTACTTTTCTCATTTCATTTAAACAGATATTGCTACTATAAATATATTTATAGACATTTAGAGATGGGGAAACTTAGATGGGTGAAGACAATTTTCATTTTTTATTTTTTCAATTTTCATTTTGAACATCTGCTCAAGTTTGTACCTTCTTATGTTTAGCTAAATGTCTTGATTTATTTAATCTTTTGCTATGCTTAATGATAAAATAGTTACTTCTTCCTTCCTATTATCACTCCATTGCAAAAAAAATATAATCTAGAAAATGTTTGAAAAACAAAAATAAAATAATAATAACCCAAAACAAAGAAATTTGCAAAGTCATTCTAAAGAAATTTAAAGAATGGTTCCTCTGAAACAGGGGTGTCTCAAATTATATTGTTTACTGGAATTTGTTTGACAGTTTAATATAATTGATTTAGTTGACAGCTAACTGATTATTACTCCATGATAAGATGCCTTGCCATCTGTCATACAAGCTAACTCTGTGATGCATTCCGATTAATATGAACAAAGATGTTTTCTTTTATGACTACTTCTATACCACCACCAATAGTTTCATCTCTTCTGGTGATGTTCTAGTTTGTTACTCAGACGCTCTAATTAATTATTGCTTCAAAGAAGGTGAACCATAATCAGATCAGCTTTGCAATTTATTCTCACCGATTGTTATTCTTCTTGTAGACCGAGTCTTATGATTGTGTCTGCTTTGATTATTTGCTGAAGATATAAAAATGAAACTGAAGATGTTGAATTCTTTACTTGAAGAACATTTTAGTTGTTATTTTTAGTTGTACTTATTAACCATTCTATTGACTTAGAATCATTAACAGTAATTATGTTCCTGGGGATACCTTTTGAATTTTGTGTTTTGAATGTTGTTTTAGAATATTTTCATTACAGAATTCCCAAAATACATAATTACATTTGAGGTCTGTTGTAGATCTATTTCATTTATTTTCATACTTAGAGAGCTTTGCATTACTCGAGAGAGTGTCAGCCTGAAATCTTTCATTGTTCAAAATAATCGAAAAGCTCTACGATGGATCATGATTAAATGAATTAAAAAAATTGAAAGCATCAAATAATTACTCTGTTAATAAAATGCTTTTGGTTTTCCCTACTGTCTTGGTAATTGACCAATTCCCAGCCACTTGTCGAGCAAACAATAAACTTTGTAAATCTTAACCAACTTTTAAGCTTTCTGATTTCTCTGTTAATTATGGTATCAATGATTTTGTTGCATTTAAAAAAAAAACTTGGGGTGTTACTGTTTGCTGAGATATACTATGGTCTGTTAGGGAATATATTGGATATAATACTGCCTTTTATAGAATATGGCAGAATAGTGTGTTGCAGAACATAAGGGATAAGATACAGAAGGTTCTGTTATACAACAAGACAAAGCAAATCTGTTGCATAATTATAGGATATAGTCTCTTATAGAACTTGACTTAGTACACTATTATAATTTATGGAATATAGTGCAGTTTGTTTTAAAGCAGATGATATGATCTGTTACAAATGGTATATCGTTAAAGTCTTATAGAACAGAACATACTGTAATTATAGAACATAACACAGTACAATCTATTATAGAATAGGATACAGTGCAGTCTATTATAAAACAAGTCATGGTACAGTTTGATATACGACATGTCTTACTACAGTCTTTTATAGAACATGGTATAATTATATCTTTTATGGAACAAGATATATTGTAATTTATTACAAATTAAAGTATAGTGCATTGTCTATTTTATGGAAAGTGTTACAATACTGTCCTTTAGAAAGCATGTTATACTATATATATATATAATCTTATAGAAGAGGACTATAATGATTTTTACTTAACACTACACACAAGTAACATTAAATCAAAACTAGAACAAAAAATCAAAATGTTGATAAGAGACAGCATTTTTCTAGTTTTACAACTTTCTCTTTAATTTACACGCGTGGCTTAATTCTTATTTCATAAATTGTAACCGCACATATAGTATTTTTTTCTCTCATTATTTACTCTATATACTATGCTAATATCATTTCACAAATCCAGACTTCATTTCTTCTTTTGAAACATTTCATAATTTTATTTTGTCTATTTTGAGTTTGCTGTCAAATTTACTATATTTTTATACCTTACGTAGACTTTGCTATAAATTGTCTTCATTGTGATTAGATGAAATGTTGCTACATTATTATTGTTATTATTATTTTCAAGTTCCACATTGATCATATCATTGGGTTCATATATTGAGATTTAGTGACAAGTAATCTTCTTAACGCTTTGTGAAGGATCCTTCCAGAATAGAAGCTGACAGCTTTAAGCACTCTGCTACCCAAGTCTCAATTTATAGTATTGTTCTCAGTACTTCAATGACTAAAGGAATTAATTTATCCTTCAATTTTCTCAGTTCTCTAATCAAATCGGGATACTTTTCAATCCTGTTTGTTTCCTTTTACTTTGAACCAGCTCTCATACAGTTAACTCTTAACATCCTATAAGACCCGTTTCCACATGATACCACATCATCAAATTGATATGAATTATTGAGCTATATATATGGCGAAAGTGAAATATTTTTCTGTGAAAACACTTCAAGCACCTGTGGTTTTTACCTGTAAATTTCATAATAAATAAGCTGCAAAAAACTTGTTTCTAAGGAATTTCTGCTCAATCACTACAAGACTTAGAAAATATTTTACAGGATGTTAAGAGTTAGCAAAGTCTATAATTTTTCATACTTTGCTTTTCTTCTCTATTACAATCATGTTCAATCTCTGTACCTCCCATATATGGTCAGTTTGCACTGAGAAATCCCCAAAAGATCTTACAATATTAATTTTCAATATCTCCTTCTTGTTGACATTGAGATTATTAATGGATTGGCAAAATCGGTAGAGCATTGGACAAAATGCCTTGTGGTATTTGTTCCGGCTCTTTACATTTTGAGTTCAAATTCTGCAGAGGTTAACTTTAGCATTTATCCTTCTAGGGTTGATAAAATAAAGTACCAGTTAAGTACTGAGGTCTATTTAATCAACTACCTCCTACCCCCAAATTTCTGGCCTTCTGCCTATATAAGGAATTATTATTATTATTATAACAGTGGTGGAGTAGCAGAATCAGTAAAGTGTTGGACAAAAGACCTTGCAGTATTTAGTTATGTTCTCTCAAATTTTACCAAGGTCAACTTTACTTTCATCCTTCCATGGTTGATAAAATATGCGCCAGTCGAGTATTTGGATCTATTTAATTGACTATACCCTTCTCAAAATGTGTGGCCTTGTGCATATATTAGAAACAATTATTATTATTATAGACAGAGAAGTGGAAATGGCCAAAACAGTAGAACACTTGAATGAATTACTTCACACTCTGAAGTTTTGTGTTGCAACAATTTTGAGTACAAATTCAGGATTGTCTTTGTCTTTCATTCTTCATGGATTGATAAAATAGGTACCAGTAAAATGCTGGATTTATTAAATCAATGTAAATTCTTTTCCTTGCAGCAATTACTTTTTTCTAGTGGAAAGAAAATCATTATTACTATTATTATAAACCTAGAGAGGCAACTGATTACCATTAAACAATATATTTAAGTAAAAGAAAAGTAAATTTCTTGCACAAAACATGATAGAATGTCTTTTAATTCTTTAAAGCTTTGTTATTTCCAGTTTCTTTTAAAACATTACGAGTCACTATTCTTGCAGTAGGCAATATCATTTATTATTTTTGTCTTGTTATATATTGATAAATAATTGAAGTTATCTTTTACTAATTTATATTGTTTTTACTTGAATGTTATATAGAGTTTCTAGCTCTGATCTAACCTGTTTTCTGTATTGGCAATATTTATTGGATGTTATTGTTTTTTGTTGATGTTTCTGGAAATATGGTTGTTGTTGTTGTTGTTGTTGTTGTTGTTGTTGTTGTGACCACAGTCAGATCTTACTGATCAGAGCCATGGCACAGGCAGCCAGTTCAATGCCTAGGACAAATCTACAGATCCAGCATTCTAGACATATCGTTTATATGATGCCTGCCATGTCAGTTTGGATTGTACTCTGGAATTTTGGCTGTGACTACCCTGTCTTTATTATGGGAGGATGGATGCTGTCATAAGATTTAGGACTTAAACAAGTGGTCAACAATGGTAGGGAGTTTATTGAGATAAAGAGAGAGAAAAAAAGAGATTTGGATGCTACATACAATCTCCCTTGTTGGCTCGTATAGTTGTTGTTTCTAATAGTTTTAGTTTTCAAATTTCCACCTTTTGTTCAGTGTTAACATTTACATGTGTTAATCTGAAAAGCTATAGAGCATAAGTTGTGGAGTGTATCAGTTCTTACTGTGTCCAGGTTCTTTTTCAAACAGAAATGTTATAGTTGATCTGTTGCAGCTTCCATCATGAAATTGCACCATTTTGTCATGTGTTGAACCTTCTTTAGATAGTGTATCAAACTAACACCTGTCAGTTGTTTAACATTTCATATTGTCACTGTGTCACATATATATTTATTAATTCTTTTTTTTGGAGGGGTGGGGTCTTCAGATACATCTTGTTAAAAGGTTATTTTGAAGTTGTCAAAGGTTGATACGAATTTCTGAGTCACAATTGGTTACCCCTTTTGTGAATAGTTAATTTTATCACATTCCTTTTTATTAAATAATCCCAGTGTCTCACATTGTTGACAATTAGCCATATTTTTCAATTTATGCAACATTATGTAGAATATTTGTTCTGTGTATGAAAACACATTTAAGTCTTTCTGAAAAGTAATTTTGTGGGTTTAAGCATCTAAGTTAGAGCATGTACCTGGCATCATAGGATTGTGATTTTCACTTATCTAATGTTTTATTGTAAGCCATGCAATCCCTCTTTCTTTAACATAACATTTTAGCCCCCACATTTCTTTACAACAAAACTAAATATGCTTTCAGTTGTGGCATTAAATTGTTTTCTTCTGTGGAATGTATTTTGTAATTATTAGAATATTTGATAAGTGCTGCTGTAAACATTGCTAAATTTATATTATTTTAAAGCTAGCAGAATATCATTATTCATTCATGCTATATATATATATATATTGTTAACAATTACAAATTTTATTAGTTCTACTGTTATGCTATTGGAATATTGTTTCTTGGAGTTAAATTTATATTAAGTAATAAGATAATAAATTAATTAGATAATAAAATGAAGCAAATATAAAAGAATTGATGACTATATGTTTGGAGTAGTCTAAGGTATGAAAATATAGTGAACAGCCTAAACTGTCAAATGTATGTGCATTTTCCTTGTGTGTCCCGTAAATAGAGCTAACATGCAACATTCATCTATTTTATTGTCTGGACAGAGAATGAGATAAAAGTTGCTGTGTGTGTTGAAGGGATGATATAAAATGAAATGAAATAAATTCACATTAACTAATACTCTATTGAGAATTCTTGTTTTATTTGTTTTATTATTAAAAAGGTGAGTAGCAGAACAGGTAGAATGCTGGACTAAATACATTGCTGTATTTAGATAAGTCCATTTTATGTCCTGAGTTCAAATTCTGCCAGGTTCACCTTGGTTTCACCTTTTTCAGGTTGATAAAATAAGTACCAGTCAAAGTCTTGATTCAATTGACATACCATGCAAGGTGGTTGGTGATAGGAAGGGCATCCAACCATAGAAACCAAGCCAAATGAAATGTACAAGTGAGGCATGGTCCCCTAACCTGTCTAGGAGAGTGGTGACTGAATAGGAACTGACTCTGTCTGAAATTATGATGATGATTATCCTAAAATATGTGAATTTGTATCAAAGTTAGAAATAGTTTAATGAGGCAGAAACAGTACAGCTGGACTAAATCATTGTTGCATTTAGTTATGTCCCTTTATGTTTTGATTTCATATTTGGCCTGGGTTTACTTTGCCTTTCATTCATCAGAGATTGATAAAATAATTACCAGAAATGTACTGGCATATATTCAATTGACTATACTTTTCCTCTACAAATTAATGACCTTGTGTCAATGTAAGAAATCATTACCATTATTGTTTTGGGTCTCAGACAAGATGATGCTAGATTGAGAAGAATGGTGATATGCTGTACTGTAGACCTGTCCAACCTATGCCAGTAAGGAAACATGGATATTAAAACAATAATTATTATTTCCCACAAGGCAGAGTCGTTAACGTTTCAGATAGAATGCCTTGCAGTATTCATTCTGGCTCACTGCACTCAGAGTTCAAATCCTGCCGAGGTCAACTTTGCCTTTCATCCTTCCAGTATTGATAAAATAAAGTACCAGTCAAGTACTGGGTTTGTTGGCCTTGTGCCTATGTTGGTAACAATTATTTCCCACTGAGGTGAACGTGCCTTCTATTCTTCTGGGGTCGATAAAATAAAGTACTAGTCAAGTACTGGAGTTGATTTAATTGGCTAACCCCTCCCCCAAATTTTTGATCGCATGCATATGTTAGAAACAATCATTTCCCTGCCGAGGTGAACTTTGCTTTTTATCCTTCCAGGTTCGATAAAATAAAGTACCAGTCAAGTGCTGGGGTCAGTATAATCGACTGTTCCCCTCCCTCCAAATTTCTGGCCATGTGCCTATATTAGAAACAATTATTATTATGTTGTTTAGCCCCAGGTCAATTCTGATTGAGCAGACTTATGATCACAGGGCTTCCACCCATGACCAGTCCCAACGTTTTCTCATGCATAATGTGTATAGGTCTACATTATCCCATGCGACCTTCCTTTGTTACAATGGTAGGTATGGTATGATTTGAAGTAGATTTCCCTGATATTTCTTGCAGGTCGAGCAACCATGTAGATGCCATCTTGTTGACTTGATTTGGCTGCTTCGTTAGAGTGTTGTACAAAATGAAGGTGGTGGATTGGCAGAATTGTTAGTGTCGGACAAAACCCTTGTGGTGTTTAGTTATGGCTTTTTACGTTCTGAGTTTAAATCCTGCCAAGGTTAACTTTGCCTTCTATCCTTCTGGTGTCGATAAAATAAAGTACCAGTCAAGTACTATGGTTGATATAATTGACTGTTCTTTTCCCCTAAAATTTTTGGCCTTGTGCCTACATTAGAAATTATTATTAATATTTTGTTGGTGGTGTGGCAAAAACAGTTGATTGCTAGACTAAATACCTTTGGTATCTTTAGTTTCGTCCCTTGGTTGTCAAGAGTTAAAAATTCCACTGGGCTTGACATTGCCCTTCATCTTTCAGTGGTCAATAATATAAGAACCAGTCATCCTGGAATATGAAGAAAACATCGTTAGCTTCAAGTGTCAATCATCATTAATGAACCATATGGAAAAGTAGTGAAGCTAGGAAGGAAGAATGAAGTCAGTAGTACAGACAAGCTAAACTACTCTAGCAAATAAAAAATATAGACATGTAAAACCATACCGACCTTTGTACACTCAATAACGAAACTATTTATACCAAATGCACTCTTCGATTTTTATTTCCTAATGATTGCTCCTCTTTTTGACAAATTCAAAAAGCTTGTATTGCGTTTAGCAGGAAGTGGCAGAATATCAGTAAGGATGAAATAGTAACTGATAATGAGGGTTAAAATATACATTCTTGTAGGGATGTTTAATAACTTTCTCAGGCGCGACTAAGCAATCACTTATATTTATTTTTAATGAACAAATATAAATATCTAAAAGGATCATGAAGAAAATCTCTCTCACAATTCTCTGAAAATATTAACAATCTTTGCTTTTGTTTCACGTTGTCACACAGAAATTCAGTTTTTCCATACTCTTAGACGTGGAGACATTTAGTTCTTCTTATGAGCCTTCTCTTCTTAAAGATCAAGCCTTTCTTATGGTATCGGGGAATTATCGATAATTTTTATTCTATTTATATAGCCATAAATTGTTTAATTCTGCACTACGTTAAAAAAATAAAACAAAAGCGTATGAGTTATCTACCTTGCAAAGAACAAATGCACTGTATTATCTCCCTTGGACATAGTTAACTTTCATTTGTGAACGAAACACTGAACTTACACTGGACAACAACATATTTGCTACTGGAGATGTGTAAAGCGATTAAGACTAATTTGGGTACGCTGATTTCA
>JAOPJM010001291.1:23680759-23691591 GCA_027124095.1 Muusoctopus leioderma
CATGGGTACTGGTCAGGTGTTTCAGCCAGAAGTTGAGTACTTTGTCAATTCCTGGTGTTTTCCAGTTGCTTGTAGTTCTCTATGTGTCAGTTATTTCTTTGCCAGTAATGGGGGACCCTTCTTGTGGTGCTATTATGTTCTTTTTTTCCTCTTCCCTCCCGATCCATTGTGCGTTTTTATCATTATTATTATTATTGGAAGGCGGCGAATTGGCAGAGTCGTTAGCGTGTTGGAAAGAATGCCTTGCAGTATTCTTTCTGGCTCACTGGGCTCTGAGCTCAATTCTGAGGTCAACTTTACCTTTAATCCTTCTGGGGGTCGATAAAATAAAGTACCAGTCAAGTACTGGAGTTGTTGGCCTTGTGCCTATGTTAGAAACAATTATTATTTTATTAATATTATCATTGACTATTCTGTCTTTTAGTACATCTAGGACATTATTCAAGGTGTCAAGTCTGTGGGCTTGCAACTTGGTACCTGGAGATGCATGACAGCAGCTTCTGTTGCTAGACCGAGGGTCCCGTTAAGGAGCTTGGTTCAGACCAGACTTCCAGGTGGATAAAAACTGGGAAGAGGCCACAAGCAGGGTGGTCAGTCTCACTCAGAAATAGGCTGAGTGGAAACTGTCCCTGAAAGGTCAGGTGGAAGTGGCTAATGTCTACATTGCTTTGGTGTCTGACCATCATCCCTTGCCCTAGGAAATATCTGACTAGTTTGGAGCATATGCTCTTTTGCTTCTTGTGGAAGGGACAGGTTCCACTGGTCAGAAGGTCCATCTACTACCAACACCCACTCCAAAGGAGTCTCCAGATATCATGGCTGATGATGTGTAGGCATACGCTGAGGCTGACACATCTGCAGAGATTCTTGGACAATGACGACGATGGTGAACAGGTGTGGTTGCCTTCATGTGACACATCTTTCTGCAGCTCGTCTTTATAACCAAGCTACAGTCCTGGGCCAAGTGAAGACAAAATTTGGGTGTTTGGAATATGGAATGTCGCCAGGTGCTCACTGCACTCTACCAGCTGGACAATATGGTCTGTAGAATGTCAACCCTCACATTCTGTAAAGGGTTAGTGGAGGAAATGAGCAATGATGAACTGTAGAGAGGGAGGTGCTGCCTTCCAATAAATTTAAGAAAGGTGGAGGAGAGTGGCAAAATTGGTGTAGCTAAACTGGTGTACTCTAACTATGCGGCTGTAGGCTGGCGGCAAGAACTGGTTGAAGGCATTTGCCTTTGGTGTGTCAAAGTAATCTGGGATGATGTGTGGGGTGGCCCGAATCACCCTATGTGGTTGGCCCCCAAAACACTTTTGGGGAACCTTTCTTGTGGTTTTGTTGATCTATACTGTTATTGCTATATATTGTTATTTATTTATTTATGTGATTTTGTTTTGTTGATCTTACCCTTTTACTCAATGTAAATCTCCCAGTGTTTCTTGTCTGTTGTTTTCTTTTGTATTTCACCTTTGTACTGTCTCAAACATTTTGGACTCTTGTGGCCAATAAAAGAAATCATTATTATTATTATAATTATAGCAGAAAATCAATAATAATAATAATAATAATAATCCCAGGCTAAAATTACGACATGACAATGTAGAAGACAATGATAGTATACTATGTTCAGCTGAAGCAGAGAATCTGAATGGGCTTCTTCTTAGAAAAGATTTATTTGTAAATAAGTGCACATGTATGTTTATGTTTATGTTTATGCATATATATATATATATATATATATATATACATATGTATATGTATATACATAAGTATATATATATACATGTACATGTGTATATATATGTATGTGTACATATATATATACATGTATGTATGTGTAAGTGTGTGTGTGTGTATATATATATATACATGTACATATGTGTATATATATATATGTATGTATGTGTAAGTGTGTGTGTGTGTGTATATATATACATGTACATATGTGTATATATATATATGTATGTGTACATTATATATATATATATATATACACACACACATGTATGTATATATAGATATATTTGTATGAGTGTGTATAATATAAAATAATATAAAGACTTAAATTGAAACGTAACATATTTGTTTTTAAGGGAAGCAAGTAAAAATACTGCACAAACTTAAAAAATATTAATAATAAACCAAAATGTTTTGCCCAAAATAATTAACACCCCCAAGGATGTTCAATTTAATTCTGAATATAAAATATAAAAGCACTGTAGAAGTGTGGGGCAGGGGAAGAGAAAAGTTTAGTCCCAAAAGCAAACTGTATTCTTAGAAATCATTGTATACTTAGCTGGGTGCTGGGGTAATGGGTACTCTAGTCTTGAAATTATAACTTTAAAAAAAAGGTGCTTAAAACAATAAAATTAATAAAAAAAATTACTGTGTAGAAAATGGAACAACAAACTGATTTGAAAGAAATATAAGAAAGAAAAATATAAAAAAAAAGGGGAAAATAAAGGTTAGAAATATATCTATTATCCCATATTTTTATTTTTGTATTTAAAAAAATGTAATATTTGAATATTCTAGGGAAAGTAAGGAGAGTAGTTAATATTTTTCAGCCATCATTAACACAACTAAAGCTGACCAGCCGGTAAATGGGTGACTGCCTTTACCTTTGCCAGTTCGATCGTTATACTGTTCCCAAATGTAACCTGTTTCTGAATATACTTTGTACATGTTCCTAATGATATTTGTTCTAAGTTGATCGTAGATGGTCTTTGCCTGACTTTGGTACGGTCCTTCAGTGGTAGAGTAGTGGTGTAATGCCTGTAGTGCTAAGTAGTTGATGTTGATCCAGATAGCACCTCGCCAGTAAGGAGGGTCATGTTCTGTGTTGTAGCGATTGTAGAGTGGAGCCGTTCGAGCTAATGAACGTAAACCGTAATCAGTCCACAGAAGTTGCGTGTCCCGCAGATCTTTCAAAATTTTCACCAATTTTGGGGAATCAGGATTGACAATCTTCAGTAGGAATGGGAAAAGACTTACATAGCCGAAGGAATTTACAAACTGAATCTTAGGTTCGATTACATTTACTCTGACTTTTTCAAATTTAATTGGAGGCTGACCAGGTTTTGGTGGGGGTGTTTTAGGCTGCTCAAGTTTTACCTTGTCAGAATGCAGGCCAAAGTCACAGTATTGCTGTTTGCTTTCTGACCAATGAAATTCATCCATCAACTGGTTGTCTGTCAGCATGTTGTAGGTTTCTTCATAAGGTTTCCAATTCATTTTGAGTGTTTTAGCAATATCAAGCATCACTCCAGAAGCCAGGGCCATCCAACATCGAAGGTCAATGTGACGCTCATAATCTGTTGGATGTGATGCCCTGGGGTAGTCATCAAGGCCTGATGTTAATGTTTTTGGATTTAATTCTCGTTTCACCAAAGGATCTCTCCCTCGCCAACGATATGTACCAGGGATATTGCCAGATTGTGTCTCATTGTAGAAAGCATACCAAGCTTTTAAACGAGGGTAAACTGCTTTCAAAAAGGCTCGATCTTCAGGTTTATCACTCTTCACTAAAGTTTTAATGATTTTTTGCAATGGAAGAAAGAGGGTTGGAGGGTTAGCGTTTGTATTATGTTGGACCACAAACTCAGCTGGAACTTTTCTCTGAGCTTCTGAGCCTAAGATTTGCTCACGTGGTATCCAACCTTCCACATTTATTAAATCTAACCAATGGGATATAACATCTTTAGAAATAATGGGGTTCCATTGTACTATAAGGAGATTGTGAAAGCCTTCATCCCAGAGGAAACCTCTAGGAAAGAAAGATCTTGAAGGTACAGCAGTATATAGAGAAGTTTCCCAGTATTTAACAGGTTCTGGAGTATAAATGGACTTCACCTTTGACTCACCATAGAAATACCCAATACTTCCAAGCATATTACTTAAGGCAGCTTTGGCAAAGTTAATTTCTTCAGTTTTGAAATCTTTCTCTTTTAAATGGAATGTGTCTTCAAACTTGGTATCAAATTCTTCTACGTAATTATTTAATAAATTAGTGAAAGAATCTCCTTGTAAAGAATTTTCTCTTGTGTAACTTTCAGATTCAAACAATATTTCCATCTCTAGTGGTAAAACAGCTGTAACCTGGTGAACTATAAAATTTGGACCACTTGGGGCATCTCTTGGTACTGACCTACCTCTCAATACAAAATAAGGGAGTGTTCTACCTTTGTCCCAAGCATCTACCTTCAAATGACCTTGGACAGTTTCTTTCAAAATGTCTAGATTTGAGACATAAGTAACAAGATGATGATATTTTTGATGTGTTGAAGTAGCTTTGTTAAATTTTAGTTCAAAGTCACCAAGCTCCTTAGCATAACCTGATATGGATTTCAGTCTATTTTGTGATGTTACAGTTTGCAAATTTCCTGGACCATCTAATGCCATATAAAACATCAGTGAGACAACCACATGTCTTTCAGAACTCTGAAATGGAAAAACAAGAGAAAAAACAATAGTTACAAATACAGAGATACTAATGAGTAAGGCAGCATTTAAACAAGTTTTGAACTAAAAAACCTGACAAACTTATCGATCAGATAGTACTGTTTTCTTCTTCAACTAACCTTGATGACTTTTTTTAATTTTTATAAATGATACAAAACTAATTAGTGTAGCACTTGTAATATTTGTAATAAAGTTAGCAAAGAAGAATCTACATAGTCACTCAGTCTAACCAAGGTAGCAGGCAAATCTTCATGAAAAAAACTCCACACTTTCGTTAAAAGGGAGTCTACATGCTTAATGGCCTACAGCTTAGGACAGTAAGCCAGCTATAAAGATAGAATGGCTAGGAAGTTCACATGATATATCCTATATCTGCGTTTATGGGTTCTTACTATGTGCTTGGTAAGTGACCTTGCCATATATCTACTCAAACAGAACTAGCAAGAATTACTTAACAGTACTTGCAACACACACATATATATATATATGTGTGTCAAATGGAATGTACAAGCTAGATGTGGACTCCACACAGGCAACCCACCTAGCAATGTCTCTGAATAAGAACTTATACAGGGTAGAGGGGACCCATTAATATTCCTTGCATGAGGCAACCTCTCTAGTGCCGGTGGCATGATAAAATCTACCTAATACACTTTGTAATGTCGTTGGTGAAAGGAAGGGAATCCTGCCCTAGAAAACATGCCAAATTCGAACATACAAGTGAGACAAGGAGACTGCAAACTGCAGTAGGCTACTCGTTTAGAAGGACAGTAACCCTGAAATACAAGGCAGAGGGGGCTCTTTACTCCTCCTTGCATGGCACAACCTCTATAGTGCCAGTGGCATGATAAAATGCACCCAGTACATTCTGTAAAGTGATAGGAGGGCATCCAGCTGTAGAAATCATGCCAAAATGGAATGTACGAGTGAAATGTGGTCTCCACAAACTGCATCACAGGCTACTCATCTAGGAGGGCAGTAACTTTGAATAAGAATTGATACAGGGTAAATGGGACTCTTTAAGTCCTTTTCATATAGTCTCCTCTTTAGAGCCAGTGGCATGATAAAATGCACTGAGTCCACATTGTTAGATATACACAACACCAAAGCTGACCGGTTTTCTCTGTTATTGTGTGTGCAAGATGACACAAACTGTGATGACCTGTCCAACTCATCCCAACATGGGAAAATGGACATATGATGATGATGATGATGATGGCTTTCATGTTTCTGTCTGAATTTTAAGTTACAGTGGTCACCTGAAGTGTATTCAATGGCTTGCAGGCTTGTGCTTTGTTGTTGATGAGGGGATTTTGATTTTTGGTATTGCTAGTTTATGATTGGATGTACTGTTTTATGAGATTTTTCATAGCATGTTCATTTATTCTATAGTCAGAGTGCATTTGGTATAATTTATGTGTACTTTGTTTTCACTAGATGTTGTGTCTGTTCTATTTAGAGTATTTATTGTGTTGAATGTGTTTCTGCATTGTTTTATAGATTGGTTTACTAAACTATTTCTATATCTACTATTGACTAGCATTTGTCTTATTCTATTAATTTCTTTTCATAGTACTTCCTTTGTGACAGGGAATCTGCAGGCATTTCTGAGTAGGAATTTTACAACTGACATTTTATATCTATGTGGATATCACTATCTTCATGCATCTACAGGCATTTGTTAGTGTCTTTGGTATAAATGGATGTAATATATCTGTTGTATTTTTATCTCTATATTTGCATCCAAAAACAATGTTGTTGAGTCACCAGAAGTTTACTCAAGCTATGTTGAATATTAAGGTAAAGGATATGCAGCCAGTGCACTCTATAAAGTGTTTGGGCAATCGGAGACAGCATAGAGTGGATAGGGCTCTTTAGTCATGCCTTGGAGATGATAACCTCTCTAGTGTTGGTGCCATGATAAAATGCACCCGGTACACTCTGTAAAGTGGTTGGTGATAGGATAGCCACAGAAATGAAGCCAAATGAAACATACCAGTGAGGTGTGGTCCCCCGACCCATCTAGGAGAGTGGTGACTCTAATTAGAATTGATGCGGGCCGAAATCACCTGTCCAACCCATGCCAGCATGGAAAATGGATGTATGATGATGATGATGATGATGATAGAGTTATTTTCCAATTATATGTATAGTTAATCATTTCTATTTTGTGAGTCTGTTACAATGAAAATTTCATCTATGTATATGGTGTAAATTGTAGGTTTGTATTTTGTAATTAACTGTAAACATCATTAACTCTGTCATATTGGATATACAAGTACCACACTTACTAGTCAGATAACCATGCATTATCAGACAGAAGCTATTGCAACACATTACATTACAAAACTAGCTAGAAAAAAAAAGTTTATAACACAACTATCTTATACCCTCCCCCTTCAACTAGCAGACTGGACTTGCAAGCTATATTAACCAGACGTCTACAGTCAAAAAATTAAAAGTCCCATCATAATGAGTGAGAAACACATGGGTTCTCATTATTCTTCCCTAGAATAAAATAGCAATAACAACCATCACTAAAATTATATAATCTAGAAAGTAAAACCTGGGAATACTGAAACATTGATGGATCTTAATTAATTAATTATTCCAAGCAAAGGTAATTGCATTGTGGTAGAGTCACATTAGCCATTATAAACAGACATTCACTTATAAAATATGCAGAAAACAGAAGATTAAGAATAGAAGTTCCTGAATAAAAATTGGTCATTTCTCTAGAGCTTTAAATTTGAAGCCAGCTGAAATTTGCCATATGTGAAATCTGAAAAGCATGTAGTGAATTTATGTCTTATTACACACACACACACACACACACACACACACACACACACACACACACACACACACACACACACACACAAATGTACATAGAGCATATGTTATAAAATGGTAAAAATAAAAAAAATGACAAAATGGGAATTAATTCTGAGTGAATATCAACAGTCTCTAACGTAGAATTGCCAAATTATTTTATGTTTTGTTCAATGTGGTTGTGTTAATCAATTTTATTCAGCAGTTGGAATTATAAAGATGTAAATGCAATCTCAAGATGCTGTTGATGGTGAGTATTTGGAAGTTGTGTTACATTATGCAGTTTCAACAATCCAACCTAATTTACTGAAACTCATCTAAGACAAAAGAATATCACGAACCACATTTGTAGCAGTCACCATTTTGGCATGCTCTTCAGAGTTAGAAGTAAAAGAAGAAGAAAAAAAAAAAAAAGAATCATGATGTTATTTCTGCATCACACATTGTTGAGTCTTGTGAAAGCTCTCTATTAAAGAGTTTAATGTAACTAGCTGAAATGAGGTATGCATTACCATGCAGCCTACTGAACTTAGAGGTTAGTACATCTTTCCTAATTAACAACCATCAAACTATACAGTATTATTTGGATGAAGATGTATGCTGAATTTCTACACATTACACTTGACCAGTATTAATGATTCGTTAAAAATCTCTGTTCCTTTTGTAGGAATAAATGTAACATTTGGAATACATACTGCATAATGCTTTGTCACATATTCACACCTTCACACAGTTGCTAATTTGTTCTACACACATAGTTGCGATGTTGTTGTTTATCCCCAGGTGAACCCTGATTGAGCAGACCTATGACCAAAGGCATTCCAGACGTGACCATCTCATCTTTTCTTTAAGTGCAGGGTATACAGGGCCACATAATCCAAATATCCTTTTCAAATGGGGAAATTTGGCTGCTATTTTTAGCTGCTATTTTTGAGGGAAATTTGGCTGCTATTTTTAGCAAGTCAAACAACCATGTAGTTGGGTCTATGTAACTAACTTTATAAATCGAACCAGCAAGGGAGCCTCTATGCAGTCACTGGTTGCTTGATAAGCTAGAAATAGCAGCCAAATCTCCCCCAAATCCCACCATACTGTCTTTAAAAAAAAGAAGGAAAGACACATTGGATAATGTAGTTCTAGATACACCATGAGTGGAAAAAACAAAGTTGGGATGATCATAGCTGGAACTTCTCTAATACGTAAATTATATGTGAACAGATATTTTAACTATTAGTGTTTTATTAAAACATTGAGTCCAACAAAAGGTGCTTTTGTTTCATTCGGAAACAAATCAGGGACTGACCAACTAAGATTGTGTTGCACCATATAAGTCTATAGGGAAGGGAGCGTGCGTTGGTAGCTATGAGGGGTGGTGATGAATATGATGATGATGATGATGATGATGATGATGGTGATGATGATGATGATGATAGCAGAGTAGTGAAGGGGGTGAAAGATAGGTGGACCAATGATAAAAGTTAAAGATAGAATGGAGTGGTAGAAGAAGAATAGATAGAAAGAT
This sequence comes from Muusoctopus leioderma, assembly GCA_027124095.1. NCBI lineage: Eukaryota > Metazoa > Mollusca > Cephalopoda > Octopoda > Octopodidae > Muusoctopus > Muusoctopus leioderma. Next base: position 23,689,578 of record JAOPJM010001291.1, read on the forward strand.
AGATATAAGTGTGGGAGGGTAGAAAGATAGATGATGAAGGCGATTAAGATGATAGTGTTGATGACAATGATGATGGTGATGATGATGATAATGATGGTGATAATGTATTAGAGATGATTGTGGTAGTGGTGATGACTGATAAAAAACATAAGAGTCTTGGGTGGACTGGTAAATGATGATGATGGCGATAGTGAAAATGTTTTAACTATTATTATTTCAAACTCAGTGAACCTTTTCCCCGCCTAAAATATTAGTACTGTGTTTGAACCTTCACAAAAAAATATTTTTTTTGAAAGAATTTTTAAACTAATAATTTCTTCATAAAATTAGTTAGTTTGATTTTTCCTACATAATAATTTTTATCAGCTTTTAGCAAGTTTTATTAAAGCTAATGGAGATAAACTACAGAAAACTAAACTTAATTAATGATGTAAAGCTGGTATATATGCATATCATAATGTAGTAGGTATATAACATATAAGGGTATATGTTATACAATTTTCAAACATTATCTGATATAGAACTCAATATGAGTAGTACAGTAAAATAATATATTTTATATTATATACTTATATTATACATTTATTATATATTCTTTTTATACAATATGAAATAAATTACATACACACACACATATCATCATCGTCATCATCATCATCATTTTACATCCGCTTTCCATGCTGGCATGGGTTGGACGGGTGATTTCGGCCCACGTTGATTCTGAATGGAGTCACCACTCTCCTAGACGGGTTAGGCAACCACGCCTCACACGTATGTTTCGTTTGGCTTGGTTTCTACAGCTGGATACCCTTCCTATCACCAACCACTTTACAGAGTGTACTGGGTGCATTTATCATGGCACCAACACTAGAGAAGGTGCCTTGTCTCTAGCAGGCTAAAGAGTCCCTCTCTACATAGTCTCCGTTCTATGAGGGCAAACGGGACTTGAGAGTGTTAATAGGAGATAGGTTATGCATGCGAGGGTGAGAGAGAGTAAGAGTATGGGTAAAGGTAGGGGGAAGCTGAGAATTTGAATAGAGAGAAGGGAAAGGAGAGATGGGTGTGGAGAGAGCAAGATGGCAGTATGGGTGTGACAGTATGGGTGTGAATGGGAAAGCAGTGATTACGGGAGGGCAGGAGGGGAAAAGTATGAGTATAAGGAAAAAGTAGTTGTATGATGGTGAGAGGGGGTCGTGGAGAGGATAGTGTAAGCTACCTATTGGGTGTTGGATATAGAATTGATTTGTACAGTATTGTAAACAAGCAGAGTTGGGTGGTGGTTAGTGGTACAAGTAGCAGCATAAGTGGATGATGGTGTGTGAGGATGTAAAATGTGCATTAAGGGACACATGAACAAGATATGTAGAAAGTGGCAGAGTTCCGATATCAGACACATCGGGAGGATAAGTAGAAGGTGGATGGGTATGGATAGGTCCAATATCAACCAGACATAATGGAGAAGGAGGAGAAGTGGCAGAGTGACAGGAGGTGTGATGAAAGAGAGGAGGAGGAGGAGAAGAGGCAGAGTGACAAGAGGTGTGATGGAGTATGGATAGAACTGGCAATGATAGTGAGTGAAGATAATGGGGGAGGCAGGACAAATGCCATACTCTGAAAGCACAGGTAGTATGGTAGAAGGGCAAGGGATGATAGATCAGAGGGTGCCAAAGATAGTGGGGGACTTTACAGGAACATATTGGGTGGGAGACCCATGCCAAGCTTGCACAGAGGGGGTCCTCCACCACACACCATCCTGCCAATCATCACGGTCCTTAGTCATCTCCTTTGTGAGGTTCAGCTTCCTGAGTTCAGCCATCACCACTTCCTCCCATATCTTCCTAGGTCTCCCTACTCCACGGGTTCCAACCACATCAAGCACACAGCACTTCTTTATACAGCTCACATCCTCCATACGCATCACATGCCCAAACCAGCACAGTCTTCTCTCTTGCATACTACATCTGATTCCTCTTATACCCAACTTTTCTCTCAGTTCATTTGTACTCCGTTGTTC
>JAOPJM010001291.1:23707050-23717050 GCA_027124095.1 Muusoctopus leioderma
CCTCAAGAAAATCTCCGTCCAACCCATGCTAGCATGGAAAAACAGACGTAAAAACGATGATGATGATGATATATATATATCAAGCGTTTTAAGGCTATTTTCTCTGCTTTTGAGGCAGTGTTTTACAGCCGGATGTTCTTCCTGATGCCAACTCCCTCTTATGACCATGCAGGGATATAGTGTATTTATTCTAAACTGGGATACCCATGGTATATGTGTGTGTGTGTGTGTGTGTGTGTGTGTGTGTGTGTGTGTATACTTTTCTATTGAGATTCATATATTTTATTTTTTTACAGAATCTTTTTTTGCATCTCATAAAAATGCTTCCTTCTCCTTTTATGTAGAAACGTTGGCAAGCTCCAGTTTCCAAAGGGTTAATATATCAATGTAAAGAAAGTTCCTACTATTGTCTGTCTGTACTCAAGTGGATGGCATGTTACAAAACTATCCAATAACAGTCTTACTGGGTGGTGGGTAAGGATACAGGGAGGGAAAGAGGTAGAGGTAGAGGTAGAGGGTAGTGGTAGAGGGTAGAGCAGATCCTGTAGGAAGGGTTAGTGGTATGGGTTAGTCTTTGTTGCTCTGCAGAAGTTATTTCTTGCTAAGCTAGGACTTCTGTGAACAGTTAACAATGACATTGATAACAATGGTAAAGAAATAGGGTGCCAAGTAGGGAGACTGGCTGGAACAATAAGCAAATAATGGAGGAAGATGAAGATACTAGATTAGGGATCCAGAATGATTTCCTGAAATATAAACCAAATGTTGAGTGAGATTACTATTTGTTTTGGTGGTGGTGGGGGGGGATAACTTTGGTATATTTGTTGATGGTTTCTAATAAATAATACTATATTGTTGTTGTTGTTTAACCCTAGGTCAAATCTGATCAAGTTGACTCATAATCAAAGGCACTCCAGCCATGACCATCCCATCTTCTTTTCAGATATACTCTTTCTATGTGTACATTATCTAATGCATTCTTCCATTTTTATGATGGTAGGGCATGATTTGAGGAAGAATTGGTTGCTATTTCTAGCGGGGCGAGCAACCACAGAGGCTCCAAAATTGGCTCTCTTTTTTTCTTTTTTTTTTTATTGTTCCTTTTTTGCTACTGTTAGGGTAGTGTTGTTGCAAACATGTCCTTGGTGGTGGTGGTGACTTGTTGTTTAACCCCAGGTCAGCTCTGATCCAGCAGACCTATGATCAAAGATGTCCCAACTGACAATCCCCCACCCACCCACCCAACACTGTCTTTTCTCTTATGTTTTTTTCAGACAGTCTATCTAGGACTATATTATCTAATATGCCCTTCTCTTTTTTTCCTAAAGATGGTAGGGTGTGACATGAGGGAGATTTGGTTGCTATTTCAAGTGACTATTACAGGACTCCTTGTTGACTCGATGCGTCCTTTGTAAGTGAAGTTGGTGACCTAGTTTCAATCCCTAGCTAGAACTTCCAAAGTTAAATGATGTCACAAATGCCCTGCCTCCCCTGATATATGCATTACTATCAGGTCTACTGCTTATGTAAGAAATAATGTTTACTTAGGTTTATATTTATTTATCTAACACGAAATGGCAGAATCAATTAGAACATCGGACAAAATGCCTTGCGGTATTTAGTCACGGCGGGATTTGAACTCAGAATGTTTTACATTCGGGGTTCAAATCCCGCCGTGGTCAACTTTGTCTTTTAACCTTTCAGGATCGATAAAATAAAGTACCAGTCAAGTACTGGGCTCGATATAATCAATCTTCAACTTTTACATAGGAATTCATCAACTTATTCATGATGGTTCAATCCAGTATGGGGCTGGAGAAGCTCCCTGGGTTTGGAAAGTAAACTTCTCTATTATTGGTATCAAATAAACATACTTGGCTTACTTTCTCACAGCAGGAAGAGGGTTAAGTTGTAAAAAGACTCCAGCCAAAATTGCATGCAATGCAATGCAGGATAATATATTGCAGACCTGTCCAACCCATGGTAGCATGGGAAAATCTCTGAAGATGGTAGGAAAACTACACATTTACAATTCATAAAATAAGGTAAATTCTAACATTTCGGGATGGGTCCTTCAAATAAAAAAACATTTTTTTTGTCTTATTTTAGAATTTTATTAACTTCCATACTTAATCAGTATGGTTGGTGACAGGAAGGGCATCCGACCGTAAAATACTGCCTCAAGAAATCTCCATCCAACCCATGCTAGCATGGAAACATGGGACGTAAAACCGAAAAAAACTCCTCCCTCAAATTTGAGGCCTTGGGTCTATGATAGAAATAGATAATTATTAAATAGATAATTATTATAATAGGGTGGAAGATTGACAGAATTGGTTGAGCAGTCGATGTAATTCCTTGCAGTATTTAGTTACAGTCCTTTATGTTCCAAGTTCAAATCCCACCAAGACCAACTTTTACCCTTCATCCTAACGGTGTTTAATAAAATGAGTAACCATCAAGTGCTGGAAGTCGATTGAATTGACTATACCCCCCCCCCCTCCTCTCCCCCGTTCAAAAACCTCCCAACACCTGTGTCCTTAACAGAAGGCACTGATTAACAAAATGTTATTGCCAGGAATGTGACACAAACAAATCCAAAGGCCCAGTCTTCAGTGGACTCAACAGTCCAAATAATAATTTTTTCTAACATAGGCAGGCACAAGGCCAGACATTTGTGCGGAGGGGAACAGTCAATTAAATCAATCCCAGTACTTAACTGGTACTTTATTTTAACAACCCCCGTAAGGATGAAAGGCATAGTTGACCTCAGCAGGATTTGAAATTAGAACATGAAGAGCCAGAATGAGTACTACAAGACATGTTATCTAACACTACCAATTCTGCCAATTCACCACCTTTTTTGAAAAATCGACACCAGTATTTGACTGGTACTTTATTTTATCGACTCCAGAAGGATGAAAGACAAAGCTCACCTCGACAGGATTTGAACTCAGAACATAAAGAGATGTAACTAAGTACCATAAGGTGTTTTGTCTGACACTAATGATTCTGCCAATCCACTGCTCTACAGTCCAAATAATTGTTTCCATCATAGGCACAAGGCCAGAAATTTGAGGGGAGGGGTAAGTTGATTATATCTACCCTAGTACTTGACTGGTACTTTGTTTAACTCTTAACATCCTGTAAAAGATTTTCTAAGTCCTAATGATTGAGCAGAAAATGCTTAAAAATGATTTCTTTGTAGCTTATATATTATGAAATTTACAGATGAGAAACAACAGGTGCTTGAGGTGTTTTCACACAAAAATATTTCACTTTCACTATAAGGTTGCACGATACATCTCTTGGATGCCCTAGGATGCATCATCAGTAATGTGTGTGTGCGTGTGTGCGTGCGTGTACATGCATTTGTCTCCATGAAGTCTTCATTGTTGACATCATCTAGGCTACCAGTGCACATTGTTTACATTCCTCGTAAAACAGAAGGTCCCACAGCTTAGTGGTTTGACGGTTGAAGAACGGTAGAAAAACTACCTTACTTAAAAAATTAAGTAAGAGTTAGCAACAGGAAGGGCATCCGGCTGTAGAATACAGCTCCAAAAAATCACATCCAGCCCATGCCAGCATGGAAAAACAGATATTAAAACAATGATGATGATGAGTGGCTCTTTTTATCCCTAACAATGTCTTCTTTTATCCTCAACAGTGTCTCTATTTGTCTCCAACTATGACTTTTTATCCCCATGCCTTTCTCCAGTTAGTCCCAGTCCAGCCTCTAGTTAGCTTCATCTATACCTCTAGTTCTACCTATAGTTAGCTCCAGTTCTTCCTTCAGTCAGCCTTAGTTCAGCTTCCAATTAGCCCCAGTTTTTTCCCTAGTTAGTGCTAACTCTACCTTTAGTTAAACTTAGCCCTACTTTTGTCTTCAGTTAGCACCAACTTTATTTTCAGTTAGTTTTAAGTTCAGTTAACTCTAAAATTTGCCTCCAATTAATCTTAGCCCAGATTCCAATTTAGCCTACTACTCGAACTTACTTTAGCCACTTAGTTAGCTGTAGCTACATCCTTAGCCCAATCTCTACCTTCATTTAAACCAAGCTCAGTCATCTGTTAACCATGAATTCTATGACTAACCAGAGGTAAAACTAGGGTGAATTGGAGGTAGAGCTAGGGGAAATCGGAACGTTAGGCTTGGGTTAATTGAAATTAGAGCAACATCTAACTGAAGATAGCTGTCACACTATTTTTTATTATCCTAAGCTTGATAGATCAATTCCCCCTAGCTCTAATTTACATTTAATTAGAATGCTCTTTCCAATTCACCCCAACTCTACCTTTGGTTAACCCCAAATACCTCTGTCTTCCTTGTTTGACTTAATAATGGACATTCAGTATAGGTAGCTGAAATTGCAGCTTGGAAAGACAATTCACAGGAAGAAAAACCAATATCAGGGTATTGCAAAAGAAAAGAAAACACTGCTGTCCTCTGGGTCCCATAATTTAAAAGAATGGCGCCATTCTGCTACATTTCCAATCTCTAAAGAACTTTTTAGCAGTTTGCAGTCAATAAGGATTCTGTTGAGGGCAAAGATAAAAGAAGCAGAGAAATAATGGTCTGCCCTTGTTCTAGGAAAGAAGTTTGGCTAGAAGCAGTCTAGGCCAGATAATTCTATAGAACTTAACACACACTCCTCCCATTGTAACACTTAAAACATTCAACAATGGAAATTATTTTGAATGGTTAAATGTTGCTGCTGCTGATAATGATGATGATGATGATAAAGATGATGAAGATTATGATATTGATGATGATGATGATGATGATGATGATGATGATGATGATGATGATGATGATGAGGAAGATGATGATGAAGATGATAATGATGATGATGATGATGATGATGAAGCTGATGATGATACTAGTAACAGTTGTGGTGATTGTAGTAATAATGGTGTGCCACAAGGGATGGGAACATGGCAATGATGATGATGATAATGGTGGTAACAAAATAATGGCGATGATGGTGGGAATGGTGATGATGGTAAAGATGATGATAATGGTGGTAAATAGAATGTTGTAAATTACTGCACCAGCTTACTATACTATATATTGCTGTACTGAATGATGCAGTAACTGTTGTAGTAGCTACTGTACTATATTACTATATAGTACTGTACTGGCTATTGTACAGTATAGTAGTATAGCATTATACTACTAATTGCTAGAGTAGCTGTTTTATCGTACAGTTCTATACTGTACTCTGCATTAACTATTCTTCCAGGTACTGTACTGTATAGTACTGATAGTAGCCACTCTATTGCATAGTAGCTAATATAGTGTCCAGTTCTATACTGTACTGTTTATGAACTCTTCTTCTAGGTATTGTATAGTACTGATAGCAGCCAATCTGTTGTATAGTATTGTATCAGCAACAGTAGCATATATAGTACAACACCACATAGTCTGGAGTGTTTAAATAAGTACTGGTCTATATAGTACTGAATTGATTGTTGTAGCTACTGTACTATATAGTACAGTTAAAGTGCTATATAGTACTGTACTGCTGTAGCAGTTACTACATAGTACTGTACTGGTTGTCAGAGGTAGTGTATGATACAGTACTAGCTGTTGTAGTAGATACTAATAATAATAATTGTTTCTAACATTATAATAATAATAATATATTATTCATTTTTTCTTATATTTTTTACTGGTTCCATTTATTGCACTGCAGCCATGCTGGGGTACCACCTTCAAGGGTTTAGTTGATCATATCAACACCAGTACTAATATCAATCTGGCACTTATTTTATCAATCTCTATTTGTCAAACCACTAAGTTATGGGAAATAAAGGGACAAAACGTAAACAACATTGGTTTTTAGATTGGTGTAAACATAAACACAGGCACACACACACACAACAAGCTTCTGCACAGTTTCCATCTACTAAATTCCACACAAGCTATTGATCAACCAAAGGGTATAGTAGGAGACACTTGCCCAAGGTGCTGTGCAGTGGGATCAAATCCGGAAACCATGTGGTTGCAAAGTGTACTTCTGAACCACACAGTCATGCTTGCACCTATTATCAGGGATCAAAGTATTTAGTTGAACATCTATGACCTGGTCACTGACACTCTACTTCACTGTATCTCTCATGGACCAAATAAGAGCATCCTTCAGTGTTTTTGTAACTTGGCTGAAATTATTGAAATACTTGAGTTATACTTGTTTGGCAAGTGATTTAATCTGAGAATGTGTTGTTGGGACTAAAACAATTGCATTGTAGTAGAGTCATGAAAAACAGTCATATACTGTTGCATTCACTTTTTACTTTATTATCAATTTTCAATAATAATATATATTATTAGGTATTAACCATTTTGATACCAACCCGCCTGAAACCACCCCTAGATTTTTCGTAAAAATCCCTTTGTTTTAAAGTGTTTATATTTAAATTTAAACCTTCCATTATAATTTTATCTAAGAACTTTTTGTTAAGTTATGTTCCAAACACCAACTTAACAACAAGAAAGTTAGTTATTTCACTAAATCCCTCCAAATTCTTGATTATTTTCAAAATTCATTGAAAATCATAGAAATATGGTAACAATCATTACAAATATGGTAACAAAAGGTCTTCAGTCTTACAATATCTACAACTTGGTCACTGAAACTCTACTTTCCTGAATCTGTTGAAGTTAATTGTTGGTTCAAGTTCATTAAGGCTATGATGTGAGTGTATTCTACTCCTCTTGTGTGTATTTTGTCTGTTGCAGTGTATTCTACTCCTCTTGTGTGTATTTTGTCTGTTGCAGTGTCTTTATTTTTCTTTAGGCAACAAGTAACAGTGTCCTTCCTTCACACTTTTTCTAGCTTATCGAAATTCTTAAGTTACGCATGTTAATGATTTGATCTGAGATCAAAAGTCATTGTAGCCATTTGAAACACGTGCACTGTTATATTCACTTTTACTTTATTATTATTTTGTAATAATATTATATAAATTAGGTATCAAAAAGTTTTTCATTGTACACCTACAACCTGGTCACTGATACTCTACTTCACTGTATGGGTTAAAGTCAATTGTTTGCCCACTTCTTGTAGGTAGTGGTGTGGATTGCTGATAAATGTCAAAAACATCAAAGTTATGGGGATAAGCAAAACTGTAATTCAAGCTGGCATCTACATTGGAAATGTCACGATTGAACACATGTCCTCCTTTACCTACTTTGGCACATAACTAAATGACACAAATAAATGCAGCAAGGAAATTAGGTGAAGGTTAGTAATAGCACACTAAGCAGTGGAACATCTAGAAAGATAGATCTGTGAGCACTAATACAAAAATGCCTCCTCAAAAGTCTCGTCTGGCCAGTAGCCCGAACATGGCTGTTTAACATGGACCCTAAAAGCAGCTGACAGAAAGAAGCTGACAGCATTTGGGTTGTGGACATACAAACAGATACTCAGGTTATCATACATTGAAAGGAGATTCAACAATTTGATTGTAGAAACGACTGAGATGAAACCAATATTTGGAAACCACTATCCAAAGGAAACTTCACTATTTTGGGCACCTTTCAAGAACTGATGACACACTGGAACACTGTGCTTGAAAGCAGAGTAGAAGGAAGCTGCCCCGAGGCAGACAGAGGACAACCTGGATCAACAACATCAAGAAGTGGACCGGCTTCACTGCCAGAGATACAAAAGGTTTGACTCCCGATAGATCGCAGTGGAAGTAAGTAGTTGCCAAGGCTCTGATAGAATATGGCACATAATGAAGACGATGCAGGTGTCTTGGATTTACTTACTTTTTCTATTTCTTCTTTCTTTGTTCTTTTCTTCTCTATGCCTCTCTCTCTTTCTCCCTCTCTCCTATTCCTCTTTATTTTTTTTATGTCTTGGTAGCCATTACACTGTATGATACTGTACTACAATGACTGTTGTAGTAGCTGCTGTATTGTATAATACTGCTACTGGATGAAGCAGTTACTCTTGTAGTATTTACTGTACTGTATAGTAAGATACTAACTAATTGTTATCATAGCTGTTTCAGTAGATACAGTACTGTATAGTGCTGTACTAGCTATTGCAGTAACTGTCGTGGTAGCTGTGTTACAGGCTACTGCTGTTGTATCTTCTGTAGTCATTGCTTCAGGTTTAGGTAATGTTGGTAATGTCAAGGTTTCAATCCTCATCAATTCATTATTGAAAAGAAGAGTAGCAGAAACAAACTAAGGAATCTATTGACCTTTGACCCAACTACAGTATGGTGGTTCCAAACCTATGCTGGTCAGTTTGAGCATGCACTGAGAAGAGCGGAATACAATATGTTGGGAATTGTGCTTGAACTTGATATCTTCAGTTTCCAAGCTATATTTTCTATCAACTGAGCCAATTAGTTATTTGTTTGCTAGTCTGCATGAACAGGTTGACCTGGGGCTATACAACAACAGCAAATAGTTATTTGAGTGAATGTTAATGTTAATTAATCGCTATTGATTAGTAGAAGAGATGTATGTATGCAAACAGCAAGGAAAGACCACCACCATGCTCACCCTCACCATCATCAACATTACCACCACAGTCACCACCAGCACCAGCACCACCACCATCTTCATCCTCACTATCATCAACATTACCACCACTGCCACCATCATTATCATCATCATCATCATCATTAGAATCACTATACTAATAACAATGGCAAATACATTAGGCTTTAATGTAAACTGTCTCTCTGAAAATAAAGATTAGCAGGTATTGATGAGGAACACAGCAATCATCATCATCATCATCATCACCCCAACCACCACCACCCACATCATGATCGCTAACACCTCCTACCACCACCACCACCACCACCCAGTGTCCATCATCTATTACCATTATGTTCCCTTACCCTAACAGTAGCCAGACATGTCTGTTTGGTTGCACCTGACATCATGCCAAAATACACAGTGGTAGGTTAGGGGCTGATACCAGGTGGTTCAATGTACATTACCAGGTGTGTTACAATAAATATAATCAGTACTAGAGTACTTATTATTAATTAGAAGAGAAAAAAAGGCTTATGGCTGGTTGCCCTTTCTGTCATCAAACACTATATCTAGAAGTATTGATGAAACATAGCTAGTAGTTTAACTTGGGTGTTTGCCACAACACTATGGTACTCAAATGCACAAAACACACACCCACACCATTTTACAACTTGATAGGTAGGTAGTTAGTTACTGATAACAATTTCTTACTTTGGCACACAGCTAGGAATATGTAGGCAAAGGGTTTAATTCAGTCATGGGCAACCTGCAGCCCGCGGGCCACATGCGGCCCTTTTGACTTTCTGTATGGAACACTTAATTTCATGATTATACCAGCACATTAGCTTTTTATTACAATTTCCCGGGCCTATACCCTAAAATAGTCAGACTAAAACACATACAATAATTAAATATGATGTTTGTTAAATTTATCTTTTAGTGATGTGGCCTGATTCATAATGCGGCCCACTGGTTGAAAAGGGTTGCCCATGTCTGGTTTAGTTAATTAAGTCAACCACTGTAAATGCCTGCTTCTTATTTCTTGAACATGTATGGATGAAAAGTAATGTTGATCTTAGCAGGATTTGAAATCTGAATGTAGAGGGTTGAAACTAAATACTGTAAAGAATTTAGTCCAGCACTCTACCTTATTAGCCACTTCCTCCCATTCAATATTTACTCATCATATGAGTAAATATGCATGTAAATACAAAATTCTATAATATAAACTGAAACATATAACATATACACACATATACATTAATGCATGACTGTCTACATAGAAATAATTCAAAATCTTAATCCAAATACATCAATACAGTCCAGCACAATTACTGACCCAGCTCTATTCAATATCACTCTTAAATCTAGCGAACAACTTACAAATGCAAACAGATTCAAACTTTGCCTTCATAAACTTTGTCAACAAAACTCCAGACAAACTGCCTGAATCCAAAAATGATTCTTTGGACAATAATTCTTTGCCTG
>JAOPJM010001291.1:23918321-23931263 GCA_027124095.1 Muusoctopus leioderma
AAGAAATCTCCGTCCAACCCATGCTAGCATGGAAAAACGGACGTAAAAACGATGATGATGATGATGATGATGATGATTATATATATATATATATATATATATATATATATATATATATATGATGATGGACTCACCCGTCAAGAGCAATGTATGAGCGCTCAGTAACAAAGGGTAAAATATAAATCATAAGAGCTTGTAAAAGCTAAGTAAAAAACAGAATTGATAAAAGTTGGTAAAATATATTAAAATTGGATAGAATTAATAAAATCTTATAATAAGAGCAGTGATCCAAAAATGAGTCTGGTCCACATTGAATTTTCTATGAAACAATTTATTTCATGGAAACATGTCACTTTTTCTTTTCTGCATTTTTTTTTTCAATTTATTCTTTCTACTTTCCTAATAGTGTATAGCTGACTGTCAGTTTCTCAGCCAATCCCATCATTTCTTCTCTTCCAAGTGTGCCATAGTTGTCTGTACTCTACCTACCTCTACCACCATGATCTACGACTACTCTAATGAAACAATGAGGGAGCCTTTGTGGTTGCTAGAAATATCAGTCAAATTTCCCTCAAATCCCACCTGATGGTCTTAAAAGAAGGGAAGAATATATTAGGATACATTAGATAATATACACCTAATTACCTATAAAAAGACAGGATGGTAACAGCAGGAATGCCTTTGATCACAAGTCTACTAGATCCTGGTTGACCTGGGGCTAAACAACAACAAATATTGTCTTTGACCTACCTCTACTCTTTATCATCTACTACACCCAGCTTAGGAAAAAAGAAAACAGTCAGATCTTTGTTTATAGGCAAGAGACAACTATGAACATATGTTTTGGAGTATTTGACCTCATCAGCATAGTACGTTTCTAACCAAGCCTGCAGATCAATAAATAGATTTTTGCATATAGAAAAAGAGTTCTGACCTGGGGTTAAACAACAACAACAACAACAACAATCATCATCACATAATCATACCATCATGATATACTTGTATGCTATTCTAGCTACCATCTAGTGCAATCCAATGTCCTTGAGGGAGACACTACATGGTTGTTCAACCTTAGAAATAGCAGCCACATTTCCCTCAAATCACACCCTACCATCTTAAAAAAGGAAGGCTACAATGGATAATGTCCCAGATGGTCATGGCTGAAATGGATTTGATCATAGGTCTGCTCAATCGGGGTTAACAACAATAAATAAACAAACTTACTGCCTTTAACCTTCCTCTACTCTTTATCATTTACCACACCAGTTATTTTACCTCTACTATATCTACCATCAACTACCAACACATCACCATACCACTAACCTCTACCTCTGCTTTAGCTACCAAATACTACCATCACATGATCATTCTCTCATGACCTATCTGTATTGAACTCCAGTTAGAAACCACTACTACCACATGTCCATACCACTATAACATATGTCTAGAAACCATCTAACAACAAACATGTTTATATCACTATCACCTAGCTCTGCGTTACCCAATAACCACCACCATCTTAACCAACCTCTATACTAGTTACCATCTGCTACAACCTAAAATCCACATCGTCATGACATACCTATCATGTAGCTATACATGTTTATACCACTATAACCTATAAGACAACAAGGAGGCCTGTATGTGATCATTATGTGATCATGAGAGAACATCTACTCAATCTGCTATAAATAACAGCAAAATCTCCCTACTATCTTAAAAAAGAAAGGATACATAAGATAATGTAGTCCTACATACACAATGTCTGAAAAATTATGGGATGGCCCAAGTGGGAACAGCTCTGATTATATATCTATCTGATCAGGGCTGCAGTCTAGGGTGGTGGACTGGAGGAATCGTTAGCGTGTCGGATGAGATGCTTCGCGGTATTCATTCCGGCTCTTTGCATTCTGAGTTCAAATCTCACTGTGGCCTACTTGGGTAGTAGACTTAATCTGTCGCCTGAATTAACACCACCACCTGGTCCTTGGGTGCCTTTATCGGAGTCCACTCTATTGCAAGCATTTGGGCCAGATCTCTGGTCTGAGGATACTGTCCTCCCTCCCGCCCACTAGTCTTGGAGGCCCTGACAAAGGGTGATGGGCACTGCCTTCACTCCTGGATAATTGATAAAAAATAAAACACACACACACACACACACACAAACACATATGACTAACTGATAAAAAAAGAACAACTATAATCTAACCTAGCCCTACTCTTGGTCCAGCTAATATTCTTTCAGCACTAACAATGGTTTTTTTCTGTTCCACAACCCCTACAAAATTACAGAGAGATTTATCGTCCTTCCCAGCAATTTAAAATACATTTAACAGCAAACATAATAATGGAATCTCCACCTCCATCCCACCTCTTATATACCACAGACATTTGGAAAATGTCCAGACTTTTCTTTTTTTTTGATTTAGAATAGCATATATTTAGTTCAAAAGATTTCTGTACTTTGTATACTGTGTCACATTCTGACACCTCACCCTAGAGAAATTTGGTCAGTGGAAAACTATCATTGACAAATCTGGGTCTTTTTTTTTTACTCTTTAAAATTCATAATGGATTTAGACATAATACTATTTATCTACAATATCACCATCACCATCATGAGAGAAGGGGAAGAAGGAGGAGAAGGGGCAGGAGATGGAGGAGGAGGAGGAATAGAAAAAGTCTACAAATGATTTTGTTTCAAAACATATTCTGCCTGTATTGTTAGCTACATAAACATTTATATCCTCTAGTGGCTGAACTTGAAAGCAATTTGTATTTATAATAAATAAAATAAAATTATATATATGTATGTGTGTGTGTGTGTGTATATATATATATATATATGGACGTAAAAACAATGAGATATATATAATAACATAAAATTGTATATATATATATATATATATATATAAAGCAAAGAATTATCTTGCAAAATGTTATCTGGGCAATGAATAGTTTCAAATGTTGAAATGTGTTTTATTTTTAATAATTTGATAATATCAATACATTACTGTTGGACATTAACAGATTTTCTTTTTTTTTTTGTATTTGTTTGACGTAAAATGGAGATTGCCATACAAAAACTTGTGCACTTGGTATTTTGACTTTATGAGAGTTGCAGGTGGATGACTCAAATATGATGTCAGTCTGCCAATCAAAGGATCGATTTCATCATATTGCAGTGTGTTGTGTATGTGAACTGTATCGATAGAAGAGTGCTTTGTTACTTTGCCATAGTGAGCTTAAATCCTACTTTGGGGACAGCATATATATGGTGAGAGTTATAGAATATGTGGTGAACTCCCAGTTGTAATTATTTCACTTTAATTAAAACTGCAAAAGCAAAGTCTTTGAGAATCTTACAACTTCGACTTCCACCACCTTTAAAGTCAATGAAAGGGCCTCTACATGGTCGCTTGATTTGTTAGACATATCAACCAAATCTCCCTCAAATCCTAGTCTACCATCTTAAAATAGGAAGGACATGCTGGACAATGTAGTCCCTGATATATAAAAGAGATGGGATGGTCTGAGCTCAGGGCTGATATGGGGCTAAACAACAATATCAACGACATGGGTGAAGATCTTCTCATGGATAATACATCTTATTATGAAGTAATTCCTTATAACTATCCTTTTATTTAACACGTGCACACACACAGACAGACAGACAGACAGAGGCACATGCAAAACTTTAGACAAACATGTCTTCTTATTTTAAAATTTCAAAACAGTCCTCTGCATGCACCAGATTTCAACCTCAAATAAAAGTATTTTTCCTTTCATGCAAAGCTAAGTGCATGTATATCAAACAGCACTGAGAAGATGGTTTGTTGCTATGTTACCCAGAATTCACTCAGAACGAGTGTATATTAGTTTTCTCATTTAATTTATTCAATTTACTGTATTTTATGTATTTAATTACTATTTAATTCATTTAGGCTGACAGCAATCAAAATTTCATTTCTTTTCACTAATCACAGAGAACAACAGTTTGGTTGTGGTTGACGTATATATAGGTCATTGAATCAACCCCAGTATATACCAGTAACACAACTGGCACTTATTTTATTGAGGAATAACAGCAAAGTCAACACTGGCTGCATTTGTACACTGATTAGGTATGTACCAGAATAGTTACAGCAAAACATCAAGTTCAGTGTTCTTCTACTGTCTCTGCCAATTCCACTGCAACTAAAACTGAATGTACTTCTGCAATAGAAAGTGTAAAAGTTGAAGAGTTTATGTGTAGACACTCACAGAAGGAATCTAAAATGACTGGAGGAGCTAGAATGGCTTTCACAGAGTGCGTTAAAGGCAAGCAGACATACATACAGAACAACAGTTGAAACACCTGCTGTATGAGGATAAAAGTGGCATAAATCCTGCTTGTATTAATAGATCAATATATTTCTCCAGTGTTTAAAAGCTTCACCTATAGATTTCTCTCTCTTTGTTCTCCATTCTTTAACTCACTGGTAGTAAATCTCAACAGACTCAGTATATAATAGTCACTAAGGATGTAAACAGCTAGAGGTGGTGATGAAGACAAGTAAAGAAGAAATAGGCACCAGGTAAAGGAATAATGTCTCATAAAAAAGAATAATGATTCAAATGACATAACCCGTCTCCTTTCAAATGCTGTCGGATTTTGAAGGGAAGTTTCTCGACACCAAAGAGCCGTAACTAAGGAGGTGTTAACTAGTTATGTGCCATGACTGATATTGGTTAAGAACTACAGGAGTTAAAGAAATATTACCATCAACAACCATCATCATAATCACCATCATGTTAACTTAGTAATTACATTAGTTTTTAACAAGGGAAAACAAAGCACTAAAATATCAAAAGGTTATCTCATGCAAACACACACACACATACACACACAAATAGTAATGAATGTTACTGAAGAATCACATTTACAAAGATATATTACTTTATATATGAATATAAATCTTCTATAAACACATCATATATACTTCCTTCTTTCAGCCCTTAACTCCTGATAGAGTCATAGGGACACTTTCATGACATACAGAGTGTCTTAGGTATTTAAACCTAGTGGAGCCCATCCGTCTCCAGATCTGACAACAGTCAATTTCTTCCAGAAAGAAAGGGAGAGAGAGAGAGACAGACAGACAGGGAAGAGAGAGAGAGAAGAAATCGACCTCAGTACTTCACTGGTACTGTATTTTATCAACACTGCAGATATGAAAGGCAAAGTTCTCCTTGGCGGGATTTGAACTCAGAGCGCAGAAAGCTGGAACGAATACCGCAAGGCATTCTGTTTGACGCATTAACATATATACTGGCTACATGTATATAGTATACAAACACTGCATATACATGCTACATGTATTTAATACACAATTATTAGATTTATGGGATCACTATATATTTTTCTTAAATTTGTTTGAAATTACAACTATGTACGAAATTACAACTATGACATACCATAAAAACATTAATTATAGATAATCACAAGAATTTGAGGAGACTAGTGGCAATTGGCATCCACAAAAAATGAATACAGTACAAAACACACACATATTTAGCATATTTGGATTCACTGGGCCTTTAAGTTTCACCTAATGGCTTATTAACCGAATAAGATGTTAGGCAAAACTTAAAGTCCCAGTCAATCCAAATATGCTAAATAAATTTGATTCTGCCAAAAGTATCGAGTTGTTTCATCAGTAAATGTTTGTTGTGTTTATAATAATTTCATAAATAAATAAAAAAACACTAATTATTACAAATATATATACATATATATATATATAGTACCGAAATTGTAGACTCGCTAGATAGCACCTGAGGACGTGGAAGATGCATTTATGTTTAGGTTTTTGTTTGTTCATGTTTTGTCCATAATATCCTTATATATACATACATACATATATATATATATAAATGAGGTATGTTAGTTTGCTATAAAGAGAGGAAATATCTAATGTTTCCTGTACCAGGGTCCTTCATTGAAGAATCATTTTCTGATGAAGGATTCTGCCCCCAAATATAAGGTTGATCAGCTTGCAGTACATTAAATTAAGTCATTATTTTTGTTCATTATTTTTATTGCTTCATGCTCATAATTATAGTTAAAAATCTATCAACTCTCTCCTTGTAAGCTAGAGTCATCCAGCTTTATGACATCCACCTCAAGTTTTTAAACTACACTTGTCAACAAGGACATTTTTTGAAGAAAAAAAAAAGATAGAGACAATTAAACAAAACTAAATTAAAATAAATATATAAGAATTTTTTTGAAAATGTCTTTGAGAAGTAATTGAAACTACAAAATTAACAGAGAGATGGTGAAAAAAAAGTAGTAGAAGTAGACAAGGAAGAATATTAATAAATGTGCACTCCCTAGGCAGAAAACAAGAAGAAAAAAACATCCAGTAAAATTGATAGTATCATGCTTGTTCTGAATTCTGTAAGTATGCATAATGGTTGGGGATGGTACTACAGTATTTTTGGAGACAGCAGTATAATATTGTTAGAGAGATTTCCGTACTACATTAACAATAGTAATAATTTATTCTGTAGACACTTGATTGAATAGACAGATATATTTATATATATATATAGTAGATAAAGACATAGATATACAGTGGACAGATCCATATAGATATACTGTATGTACACATACACACGCAATTTAAATATACAAAGAGAGAAAGAGATATGAAGTCAACATGGCACACATACACATGAACACATATAATATAGACATATACTGGCATTACATAAATACATATTTAAAGTTGCACATGTAGACTTAAAATCACAAACATATAATTATTACATAGACACACACATGCACCTACACAACTGTCTGTTGTAAGCTGTGTCTAGGTTGCTTGCTATTATAATTCAAGAATGCTTCAGTTTCTAGCAGTACTGGGATCAAATCCAGCCATAAGTTACTGGAAAGGAAATTGATATCACCAATAACATCAACATTTTTAGTAGTAGTTCACAGTGGGCTAGAAGATGGCAGGCTACCAAGAGTTTGTTAGCCACTTCAGGATAGGGAAGTTCAGTCTGGACAGGATCTTTCTCAACATTGTTTTCCGTCTACACAACACAGTCTTCCACATCTGTATACATACTTCCTGAAACATTTCCTTTTCTTTAATTAACTAGCTCCCTTGTCTTCCTGTTTAAGCATCCAATCACAATTGGCACAATCTTCAAGCTGTACCAAGCTTTTACTGGGTCAGGCCATATCAGTAATCCATATTTATAATTATCATCATCATCATCATTATTATTACTATTATTATTATTGTTGTTATTATTAAGGTGGCGAATTGGCAGAGTCGTTAGCGTGTCGGACAGAATGCTTTGAAAGTATTCGTTCAGGCTCACTGCACTCTGAGTTCAAATCCCGCCGAGGTCAACTTTGTCTTTCATCCTTCCAGGGTCGATAAGATAAATTACCAGTCAAGTACTTGGGTTGTTGGCCTTGTGCCTATGCTAGAAACAATTATTATTGTTATTATTATTATTATTATTCATCTCAGAAATGTTAGAAATTATTATTTAGCAGTCTTATTTTTATTGTGTGCTTTCACTGCACTACTAAGCACAGCTTGGTGTACCTTGGGTATGTGCAGTGTTTCGTTTTGGTTGTGTATTTTCTATTGTATTGACAGTACTCTATGTAATACGTGTACAGTGCCTAGTAGTGCTATTTTCTGTATGTTGTGTATATTTGCAAGTACTGGCGATTTGGTTATGAATTTGCATCTTTTTTTTATCATTCCCATGACACCTATTATTATAGAAGACTTGTTAAAATGCACCCAGTACACTATGTAAAGTGGTTGATGAGAGGAAGAGCATCCAACCATAGAAAATGTAACATACGAGTGAGATGTGGTCTCCGGCCCATTTAGGAGAGCAGTAACTCCAATTAAGAACTGACTCAGTATGTGACAACCCATCCAACCCATGCCAGCATGGAAAAGTAAGCGTAAAAATGATGATGATGGCAATGACATTCTGGTTATCTCTATTTCAAGATCTTTATATTTGGATAATTTCTCCATTTCTTTTAGATACATTACTGTCTGTCAGCACTAACACTTCGATTAAGAGGCTCTTCCTTTTCTGGTTGCCCTTGACAACAATATCTGGCTAACTATCCTTGGTCTCCTTGTCTGTGTGGATTGGCATATCCCAGTATAGGGTCACTTTGTCATTCTCTGAGACCTTTCCTGGTGTTTGGTTATACCACCTCTTTTCTGTTGGTTGTTATCATTGTTTAGTCCTCGGTAAGTTTATCAAGCAGACCTATGATGAAAAGCATTCCAGCCATGACCACACCGTCTGCTATTCAGATACAATGTATCTAGAACCACATTATCTAACATGTCCTTCCTTTTTTTGTAAGATGGTAAGGGTGTGATTTAAGGGAGGTTTGGTTACTATTTCTAGCAGGTTGAGTGACCACATAGAAGCTCTCTCGGTCCATTTTCTGTTGGTATTTTGTAATGCAGGCATAACTTACAGTATATGAAAGCCCCAACTCTGTCATTTAGCTAAGACTGGGAAGCCAGAGAAAATGTGGTTAGTTGTTTCTTCTCAACCTCCACATATTCTGCAATTACTTAATGTGTTCTGCTTTATTACATGCTTTGGGTAGTTTCTGGTGGAAAGGCTTTGATCCTATGCTGCAATTATTATATATTATTATTATTATTATTATTATTATTATTTATATTTTTATTAACCAAGATATACTAAAAATTAATAACATGACAACATCTCCCATGATAATAGGATTGAAACAAACAAAAAGACAATAATAATCACAAATATATAAATGGTAATTTGCTTGCAGCAATATTAAATAAATTTAAGGTGGTTTATTATAGTGCAAAAGCCAAACAACAATGCTGGTAAAGTAATAAAAGAAATCTTATTCGATATTTTGGTTACAAAAGACCCTAATTTTGAATACAGTATCACAGGGAAAGAAACTGTAATAAAAAGAAAATAACAGCACTAAAGATAGCTGTTATGACATACATCAGCGAATTGTAAACACAAAATTTAAATCAACCAATGAAAGCCAAGCAGCTTAAGGAGGTTGTTAAGCGTTGGTTTAAAATGTTTGAAGATCACCTCTTTAATTCTTAGGTTACTGACATTTCACTCAGTGGATTTGATCATGACTGTGATTTTCTCTCAAGGTATTTGTCCAAGTGCTTTTAACTGACATGTTCACATATAGATGTTCTTTGACACAAATAGTACTACCAGCATAGACTTTGTCACACAAATGTGGCAAAGTCTATATTGCAAGTACTATTTGGCCAGTCATCATCATCATCAGCATCATCATCATTTTACATCTGTTTTCCATATATGAATACAGCACCAGCTAAAAGCTCTTATGCAAATGCTTTAATAAGAAGGTTACAGTCTCCATTAAGGCTGCTCTCAGAAAATATTTCTTTTGAGGTGTTTTCTTATTGCAGTTCATTGCCTAGAGATATTGTATTCATGCTTAGGGTTTTTTGACCAAAATATGAAATAAAATTTCCTTTACCAGCATTCTTTTAGATTTCCCAGATGATCTGATACATATTCCTAATAGCATAGTGAATTGAGTCATGTTGAATTGAGTGTAGTGTCCAAATAGTCAATGATCCAGCTATAATCCTTCACCTATGTCATGGGTGGTGCCTTTGGAAAAGTGATGGACATCACAACTTTTCATTCCCCTCTCTCTTATGAATCTGAGGCTTTATGTCTTTCTAACAAATCATATATCATCTTTTTCTGTGTTTAATGATAATGATGATGATTTGATAAATGAATTCTTACATAGCCATAAAACCACAGATTTATGGACGAACAGAAATAGTATATGTGTGTGTGTGTGTGTGTGTGTAAGCGCACGCGTGTGTGTAAGTGTGCATTTGTGTGTGTGTGTGTGTATGAGAGAGAACAATGGCTGGAATTGTAAGCCAATGAAGAGTTATGTTATTAATCATGAAAGTAGAAGTGTGTGACCCCACCCCATTCCATAATTGCTAGCAGAAAAAATCTAACCATTATTCCAATATATGTCTCACAATGATGACTACTCCTCATTAATATTCTAACAGCTGTCTTCTCCATAACTGCTAAGAGATAATTCTCTTCCTAGATACTGTCACTGTCTTTGGTCAGCAAGAAGGAGAAGACTATCCTAAACTTTAAATTGTGAATAAGTTCACAAACATATGTTCAATAAACATACATACAGCTTCACTGCATAAATAGAGTCCTGTGGTTTAATCACAGGCCTGTCTCAGCAAGAGGAACCCAAGAACAGGTCAACTAGCTTTAACTGGTTATTGCCATCCCATCAGGAGTGTATATTCATGTTCATCTTAAGGCAGCTTACAGCCTACTTACAAAGAATGCAATGAGTAACAAGTACCGTTTTTACTCAGCCAGTTTCACTAATTTGCATATTAGTACATTCATAGGCAGTGTATATCATTAGAAATATGGTAACAAAAGGGTTAAAAAAGAAAATGGCTGACAGTTACATGCTATCACTTAAGAGGTCAGCTGCTAAGCTATCACTTGAGCTACTAGAAATAGCAGCTAAATCTCCTGAAAACACACCCTAGTGTCTTAAAAAAAAGAAACATCACATTGGATAAAGAAGTCCTAAATACATTGTGTGTGAATAAAAGACGGGCTGATCATAGTTGGAATGCTTTAACCCTTTTGATACCAAACCGCCTGAAACCGCCCTTGGTTCTATAATAATAACCATTTCTTTTAAAGTGCTCATACTTAAATTTAAACCTTCCATAATAATTTTATGTAAGAAATTTTATTAAGTTAGGTTCCAAGCAACAACTCAACAAGAAAGTTAGCTATTTTACTAATTCTTGATTATTTACAAACTTAAATGAAAAATTGTAGGCCGTATATTGCATTAGAAATACGGTAACGAAAGGGTTAAAAGAATAACAGAATATACAGAACGCATTGCCAGTGAGATATTCAGTCTTTTCAATAAACCATTTTTCTGCGAAAGATTGATAAGCGCGTATTTCTGTTTCCGTAAACATTCTGATAGAATGTGTATTCCTTCACCCTAAATTTGCAATAAACTCTACTAAAGTCCCCCTAACAGAACATATCGGAATGAACACATATTTCGAATTAGATAGAATGTTATTGGAGTTTTTTGTTTGTGGTTGTTTAACCCTACGTCAGCCATGATTAAACTGACCTAAGGTCAAAGGTATTCTAGCCGTCACCATCATGTCTTCTATTAAGATGCAGTACATCTAGAACCAGATTATTCAATGGGTTCCCTCTTTATGTCAGACAACATAGTGTGAATTCAGGGAGATTTGGTTGCCCCTTCGTTGGCTCACAAAATGTTAGATTATTTTGTATTGTGAAAAAAAGGTGTCTTGTTTCTATTGATATTGAAATAAAATTGTGTGTGTAGAGGGAAGCAATTTTTATCTGCATTTATTCGTAATTAGTGATTGTGTTTGAAACTGACATACTGTCTTAAGGAAAAATATCGTAAAATATGCATAATAGATTAGAATTTCTATATTTCAGATTAATCTTAATAATAGCAGCATACGTGAAAGTTAATCTGCTTTTGCTCGGCTACATAAGAACATAGACGCAAATAGAAAAGAAAAGAGAGGGAGAGAAAGAGAGAGAGAGAGAGAGATATACAGACTCATGTTTTTCTGTGTACGTATTGATAAATACACACACACACACACACACATAATTACAAAGCCGAATACATAGTTAGTTTAGAAATGTTTTTATCTATCGCCCACACTGTCTTTATCATATTCAAACTGCAAAATGTTCCATTTTACATTACTAATTGCAGCTAAAAAAAAATGGTTTGAAGGGAATTGTTAGATATAATTTCCAATAATGAGCGCTAGCGAATCCAAAGAAACCCGTTTGGACAAAATTATAGTTATGGCAAGATTATATATTATTAACAAACGAACAATGGTTACGTTGACACAAGACAAAAGACTCGTAGAAGAAATAATTGCAGACACCCACTATTGGTAGTTTCACTAAAAACAATACAACTGATATATAACGTTTAATTATATTAACGAATTTAATAACTCAGTCCCTTTAAAGACATAATCACTGTGATTAATGAAAAGTAATATAATATTATATACATATCTCCAACACATATGTATTCCTCCCATTACAGCAGCTATTCCACCTGCTAGTAATAGCAACTAATTCTCCCTCAAATGACTCTCAACCGTCTTACTAAAGGAAGGGCACATGGGATAATTTACTCCTTGATATACAAAAAACAAAAACGGAATGATCATGGCTGGAGAGCCTTTGATCGTAGATCTGCTCGATTGGGACTTACCATGGCCACGCCAGGTTATAACACCAGCGCATGGACTATCGGGGCCTTTAGAATAGTCCACACTGTTGCAAGCATTCGGCCCAGGTCTCTGATCTGAGAGAGGCTTCTTTCCGTATTCCCAAACGGTCTCGGATACCTTGAGAGTGATAACAAAACTAAACTAAGGCTGGTAAGTGACTGTGGGGCTAAGAAGGTCACTACGCAATTAAGTGTTATTGTGCAAGTAACTTCTACCATAGACTTCATTCGACTGACGAAAACTTTGCGAGTGGAATTTGCTAAGTGGAATCTGTGTAGAATGACTGTCTAAGAGATCGTTCCTGTTCTTCGTAGACTTAATCCTTCACCCGGTGTTACAATACAAACTAGCGCTTGGGTGCCACTGGCAGATTCTACTTATGCAAGAATTCGGGCTAGGTCATCGTTATGGGAATAACTTCTTCCCTTCCCGCATAGGTCTCAAATTAATCTGAAGAGGAACATGGGCGGTGTTCGTTCTCCTCGGACACTCGAGCTAAAGCAATTTGTCAGTT
>JAOPJM010001291.1:24040714-24051664 GCA_027124095.1 Muusoctopus leioderma
CCAACCCATGCCAGCATGGAAAACGGACATAAAACGATGATGATGATGATGATGATGATGATGATGATGATGATGATGATGATGATATAGACAAGTGAATCATTATACAATAGTAGTAAGTTGGGTTTCTTTTGTTACCTTTTTTGAGAAAATATCTATAATTTAGGTTGACATGCAGTTTCCCCACTTCTAGCAATCTTCTCTCAGATGCTTTAACCAAAATATAGAAACCAGTAATGAAATATATTCCATTGTTTGTTTTTATGTCATCAAAACTTTGGGATAAGCAAGTTCCTGCTGACAAAAAAGGCAGGTTGCAAATTGAATTTTATCTTTCTTTTGCAGAAAGAAAAAATTCTAGCTGTTTTTATTCTGCTTTAAGAAACCCACTCGCCCTTTCTTTTTGTTTGTTTGTTTCTTTTTTTCTTTAACAAAAAATAAATAAATAAATAAATGAATAAATAAATAAATAAATAAATAATAAAAAATAAAAAGCTCTTCAACTGCTTTCTATAGAGTGTGAAGTCAGTTAAATCTCAGAGGAAGAACATATAATAAAGGAAATTAAACTGCCAAGTCCAGAAAGCTTGGTTACAAAATAACTCACCGTTGTGGCATATTTATTGCCATATCATTTCAGAAAAAGGTAACCTTTCAGAAACAATGAGGTATTATTAAATTATTCTTGTTATTGTTACATCCCAGGTCTTTTTTTTTTCTCCTGCTGCTATGGCGTTATCTAGTTTTAAGTTATCTAATGTGTCCTTTCTTTTATATAAGGCATTGGGGGTGTGATTTGAAGGAGATTTTGCTACTAATTATAGTGGATCGAGTGATTGTGTTGAGGCTATTTTGTTGGCCTGTATTATTAAGTAGAAGTAAATGGAGATGTTTGTTCTGTTATGATAATTAATATAAATTAATTCTTTGCTAAACATATTTTTATTGAATAATTAATAAACTAACAAAATCCTATTGTTTAAATTATTACTGGAAGTCAGTAAGTTAATGCTAGTTCATAGTGGATAAACTTTCTGATAAAACGACAGTATAAAGAGCCTAGCAGGTAGCCCCTACACAGTTGCTTAACCTGCTAGAAATAGCAGTCAAAAATCTCCCTCAATGTGTTTGAATAAAAGACTGGATGGTCACAACTGGAACACCTCTGATCATAGATCTGCCCAATAAAGGGTTGACCTGGGGCTAAATAACAACAATACTGAAGGTATAACAGTTTACCCATCATTAGTACTGAGCAGTTTTCTTGGCAATTATACTAAACTGTCAACAGACCAGTTCACTTAACTGTAAATAAGCACCTAGATGAGGTTGAATTTACAGTTGTAAGCAATGAGGTCATCATAATTGATGTCAGTTTGTAGTCAAGCTGAACACTATAGTGGCAAAATATTTGGCTTAACATTTTAAAACCATTTCTAGAACATATCTGGAGAAAATTAAAAATAGCTAACTTGCTTACCATCATCATAGTAGTGTAATTTTGTAATTAAATAAAAGGAATTTGAATATTTTAAGAATTGTACCTGACTCAGTTAATCAAAGTGCTTGCCTACCACACAAAAGGTTGATGGTTTATATCTTACCTCTAGTAGTGCATTGTGTTAATTGTAAAGATACATAATTCTCAATGATCCAGCGCACTTTTTTTAAATAGGTACCATGGCAAGGTAAAGTCTATTGCTATGAACAATAGGAGCACTATATTAACGACAATGGCTTATGGTCACTGTTTAAATAATGTTATTTTACAGTTTACTATTACTTAGGTAAACAATTTGGTTTAGATTTATTCAACTATTTCCAGAATGTAGAAGAAGCAAAAAGCAAACTTGTTTGTTAATCCTAGTAAAAGGATTTTGTAACAGAAATCTCTGTATATTTTGGGAGTCATAACTGCCAAAGGAGATAGAATGCTTTACTATATTGATCAACAAATCAAACTGCCTGCAGAACATTCTCTAGTAAAGACATCCAAGAGCAAGGTGGTAGTGTTAAATCATGTGACAGCTTAAGTCTACTACCCCAGAATAGAAATGGACTCTGTGACAAGCTTCCATATAGTTTCCACCTACCAAATTTAATTCACAAGTCTTTGGTTGACCTGAGGCTATGGTAGAAGAGACCAGTCCAAGGTGCTGAGCAGTAGGATTTTAACCCAAAACTACATAGTTGCAAAGTGAACATCTTAACCACACAGGTATGCTTGTGCCCATTTGATAAGGAACTGGCCTACTGAGTGAAGGATCCATAGTCTACTCGTAATTGTTCTGTGTCTATGACAAAGTACTTAACCCTCCCTTGCCCTGTTCCTGTTGTTGTAAATATATATCATACACAATTCCCAAATAGGAGGTATTTACTCACCACCTCAATTTGTGAAAGACGAGCCAATGAACTAGCCTCTATCCAATTGTCTGACCTACTAGAAATAACAGCTAAATTTCTTTTAAATCACACTATACCACCTTAGAAAGAAAGGACACATGAGAAGAACTGATGGACACAAGAGATGACACAAGAGATGACACACAACCAAGAGAAATAGTTATATGTCATATTGCAGGTCTGTACAACCCATACCAGCTTGGTAAACAGAAGTTCAATGATGATAATATATTAGTTGTTTCTAACCTCTACAAAATAACCTCCTGAATGATGATGATGATATAGTTATTCTGATTCTTATCAACAAACTCATCAACATCATCATCGTTATTATTACCTCAGCTGTGATAGATGTGATACTAACACTATCACTACTAATATCTCCATCTTTCAAACCATTACCTTTATGGCCCTCACTATATAGATACAGTGACAAACAGACAAGCACACATACATATACACAAGTAGACCCCCACTTCATACACAGAACAGTAGTAATATAAACAGTCAGCTGTACATATATATAATTAGACAGGCAAGATGACAAATGGATTGACAGATAGACACGTTCAATAACCCTTAATGAGTCATTGGATTGTTCTTGAATGTTCATGCAGTGAGTCAAGGGTAATTCATCTAAGCAGAATCTAACCCTTTCCAGGTTAGTGAATATGACTGCAAATTATAGGTACAAGAAGTAACATTTCTCAACTAGTAATTTAACCTGCATTGCAGATTTGGCATGCTGGGAACTTACCATCAATCTACAGTGCTCATACACAGCTCATCAAATAGACAGACAGACAAACAGAAAGATTAAACAGAACAACAGATAGGTGGGTATATAGATTGTTAGGCATAAAATCAGCAGTTTAGTTTGAACTGATAAATAATAATGCAGAAGAAAGTACTGTATAATCTTGGAGGAAAAAAACAAAACAAATCCTGATTCTTTAAGCTAATGCATAAAGAGATTAGACAAGTTTATTGTCTGAGGTTTGGTAGATGCTAGGAAGGCATTTATTATGAAGGAAATTAAGTTAAAAAGCTCATGTCGAATAAAATGAAAAACAAATATAATGCATGTAAAGTAAGAAAAGCAACATCTTACAATATAGTTTGAATCATTAAAAAATATACATTGCTTAAATAAATTATCCTTTTGGTAAAATTTGAAAATGTATTTCAATTTAACAAGAGTTCTGGCTATTATTTCTACATATTGCCTCTTTTAAATCTATTTCATTAATTTCATATAACCTTCAGCTAAAGTTTTCTTTTTTTGTTTTCAAAACGTGTTTTGCTAAGTTAATTTTCTAACAATTTCTCCTAATTATATGCTTTGGGAAAAGTTGAAAAATTTTGATCTAATCACAAAAGATATTTCAAATAAATATAATTTCCATTTTTCTCTCTTGGCATATATAGCTGCTGTAAATAATGAATTTATTTTGCTAATTAAGATAATTTGCCATATGTTGCACCATTCAGAAAGAAAAGGTCTCCATTCGAAAAAGAAGTTTTGACATTAAATTTATATTTTTTGGAAATACCTATGTTTGCCAATTGGAAGAGTTACATTTGTTATTTGTTAAACACATGCATGACTATTTACTGTTTCATTCATTTATTTTTCATTGTTAAAAGTATCAAAGTCTTTCATTGCACATTTAATGCCTGTTCATAGATACTGAAACTGACTGTATGTAACAATATAGTAATCAGATTACAGATGTGTTAAGAAAGACTGATATTATCAACTGTAAATCAGAATCAGAAAAGTGAATAACAATAGTTGGTGTTTCTATTAAATGTGAAGAGTGACTCAACCAAAATGCAACAATATCTGTTTCAACACACAACATTTAATGAAAACGAAACACTTGGTGGCTGCTTTCCAAGCTTTATTCAACATAATTGTATAGTTACAGTCTAGTTTCACAGTTTACCAATGTAATCTGTACAACAGAATATCATGGCACCATATGAGTATTGCTTTATACCATGGTCCTCCAGACCACTTCTGCTTGTGAGGTATGGAAGCCCATATGCATGCACACTAAATAACAGTAACATTATATTCTTCCTTCCGAGAAAAGAAAAAAAGCTTGAGCAGTATCAAACAACACTTTACAGGACTACTCCCAACCATATTGATTGGGAGGGTTTGGCACATGACAGGATCTCCTTAGTTCCTATAGAACTGCTGTTTCATCTTCTACACTATGGCATGTCATATCTTCTTTATTGTCTGGTTCTGGTACCAGTGGGTTTCTTTTATTGGTACAACAATAGGAGATGTGGGGAATGCCTGGGCTTTGGGACAAGGTGCCAAGTCATGAACAGAAACAGTAGACTCCCGTCCATCTGGATATCTGATGTTTACATCAGTTGCATTACTGAAAAAGGCGTTCAACTTGATCTACAAATGGTTTGTTCTTAATACTCCTCACAAACTTCCTTAGGAATACTGGTCCAGGAAGGCAGTGAATTTCTATGGGAAGAGCGACGTTGGAATGTAAAGAAATGTTCATAGGGTGTAGTATTTGTTGCTGTACACAACAGTGATCTTTGGAAGTGTAGTACCTCAGGAAGCACCATTTCCCAATGCTTCTCGGTCAGATTACATGATCTAAGGGCCAAACAGACCACCTTCCATATGATGCCATTGAACCTCTCTACCTGTTTATTCCTGGTTGGGTGATATGGAGTAGTATAACTTGTGGCAACTCCCTTCTGAGAGAGGTAATCCTTCAGATCCCTAGACATGAAGGAGGTGCCTCGATCAGAGTGTATATAATTTTGCATTCCGCATAGGCTAAATAGCAGATCTAGACATCTAATCACTCTTGTCGTATGCATATTGGGACATGGAAATGCAATGGGGAAATGTGAGTATTCATAAACTATTGTAATAATTATATGAAACAGTAGGGAAAAGTCCCTTGAAGTCAATACTAAGCTGTTCCATAGGTTTTGTTGCTTTGATAAGCATCCCTTCTTGTGGGTGATAAAACTGAGGTCTTAGGTCAGTGCAAATCCTACAAGAGGCACACGTCTTTTTCACATCTTCTGTAGAAAAGGGAAGATTCCTTGCTCTAATAAAATGCAGTAGCCGAGTTATTCCTGGATGACATAGTCCATTGTGGATGTCAGCAAGTGTAGAGGTAGTAAAAACTGAACAGGTGTATGCTTGAGTAAATGTGTCAGGGACTACGTTCTCCCTACCAGGACGATACTTCATTGTGTAGCTAAATGCTGCAAGTTCCAGTCTCCATTCATGAATCTTTGCATTCTTTATCTTTGTATGCCTTCTATTGTCAAACATAAAGGCCACTGACCTCTGATCAGTGACCAGGCTAAAGTGGCACCGTGCCAGATAATGGCTCCATTTACGCACTGCCTCAATAATGGCAGTCACTTCCTTCTGTACAATGTGGTAGTGTAATTCACTTCCTTGTAGCATCCTTGACATGACTGCCACAGGCCGTCCTTGGTTATGGATAGCAGAAATAGCCACATCAGATGCATCACGCTCTACCTCAAAGAGTAAATTTTCATCCACTGAGTGTGGAGTGACTTCCTCCAATTCTCTTTTTAGCAAGTTAAAGGTGTCTGGAACCTTCTTGTCCAATGGAAACTTCTTTGAATGTGTCAATGGTTTAATTTTGTCAGAGAACCCATGGATCCACTTGGCATAATATGCAAACATCCTGATTGCTCTTTTTAAGGATCATACATTTCCTGGAGGAGGAAGCTCTTGTAATGGGTGAAGCCTCTCAAGATCTGACTTAATGAAACCATTCCCCACACAGTATCCAAGGGCATTAATAGAATTCACAGATTTCACAGTTTTTGACTCGTTAAGTGTTAGGTGTCTCCAACTGGTGGCCTTCAGGAATTCCTTCACATTTTGGTAATGCTCCTCCTGCATATGCCCAGTAATTCTTATATTGTCAAGGTAAGGGTAGGCACTGTGCAACTTTTCTTCTCTCACTAGCCTGTCCATAGCTCACTGGAAGACAACTACCCTAATTGTGACTCCAAACAGAATCCTACATAATTGATGCAAACATTCATTGGCCTCAAAAGCTGTATACTTTCTATCGAACTCCTTCAATGACACCTAATGGTAGGCACTTTTTAAGTCAAAGGTGGTGGGCACTCTGTATTTTGCAAATTTGTTCACCATTTCGTCTATCATTGGTAAGGGGTAAGTGTCCAAATCTGTATATCGGTTGAATAATCTATACACATTTGCTTCTTGTGTCAGTGGGTAGGATCCCTCACTGCTACCACCTGGGCTTGCCATGGGCATACGCTTGTCTCAATTATGCTTCTGAGAGTACATGGTGGATTTCGCCTGCAATGAAGTCCTGATCATCACTGCCAAAGCACCTTGATTTGGCAACAATTTGCTTACAGCTTGGAAACAAGTTTGGAAAAAGGGATGGTGCTTCTATTTTTGCTGCAGCCAATGCACAGAAATTATCAGCACCATCTACAGTTAATTCAGACAAGGGTCCTCTGTATTCAAATTTTACTCTCAGATGTTGGCGCAGGAAATCTTGGCCAAGTATCATGTCAGAACACAGGTCCCTCAAAATGCCAAGCTATGTAGCAACATATGTCTGGTTATTAAGGCCAATGGTTAGGTTTACAACAACATAGGCCTTGGAACTAGTATTTAATGTTTTCTGAGCCATAGTGATGTCTTTACTAGATGGAAGAACCTTTAATTTTAGTTCCTGCATAGCTTTCTTGCTACAGTAACTATCAGTGCTGCAGGAATCCAAGAGAGCACTTAACTTTTTTCCATTCACAATCACAAAGGTTGCAGCTTGAATGAGTCTCTGTGGTACATTAGTAAGTGTGGTCAATACATGAGAGTTGACCGCTGTTGCCACTGAGCTTGATGAGGCCTTAGATTTGCACACATGGGCATAATGTCCCTTCTTAAAGCATTTATTGCAAAAAGCCTCATGTGCTGGACACTTATATCATGAATGGTAAGAGAAACCACAAAAGAAACATTTTCATCTCATATTATAAGTGGCAGCCACAGCTGGTTCCTTAAGAGCAACTGTATGTTTGAAAGAATCCTTCTCACATACCTGCAGTACCTGTGGTGGTTCAGGGTTCACTACTACAGCCATATGAGCCTCTGGGATGTGTACACAATATTATTGCACTGAGCTACATCTAATGTAGAGTCTTGGTTACAAGCAGTCTGTAAGTCTAAGGTTTTGTTTTATAAGAGGTGCTGATGTATTGTAGGTGAGACTATGCCGGCAATGAATGTGTTACGCATTGCCTCGTTACCATACTGCTCTGCACTACAATTCTAGAAATTGCTGTCCCTCTTTAGCTTCTTCAATTCTCTGAAAAATTCAACCAATGATTCTATGGGCTTCTGTTGTATGGTAGCCAGTAAGTGTCTAGCAAAAACATCGTTGGAGTCTTCACATATAGACTGTTCAATTTAGAGATGGCTAAGTGAAAAGTCTCACATCCTTTGATATACTCAGCCTAACACAGTCCTGAATTTATTCAGTATTTTGTCGTGATAGTCTTCAATGTAATTCATAAAGATAGTTCACCAATATCGATATTCCTTGGCAGTTGTCGGTAAGCTAGGGTTGATGTCTAAGCACTTAGGTCTCCACACCGTTTCCATGCTTGACAATGAAGTTGAATAAATTGTAATGAAAACGAAACACTTGGTGGCAGCTTTCCAAGTTTTATTCAGCTTAATTGTATAGTTACAGTCTAGTTTCACAGTTTACCAATGTAATCCATACAACAGTATATCATGGCACTGTATGAGCATTGCTTTATACTATGGTCACCCAGACCACTATGGTTTGTAAGTATGGAAACCCATATACATGCAAGCTAATTAAGAGTAATATTACACAAGATTTTAGATCGAATCTCTTGCAAAGAATATCCAAGAAATACTTCTAAATAAAACTTTACAGAAACTGCATTAGAGCATTCAAGAATACTGATTCTGGTTTTTATTTGAGTAGGAGAAAATTCCCTACCATAGGTTTCAGACTTTTTTGCAACCTACACTGTTTTGAACCTCTTTCATGGTTAGTAATATTGTATTCTTCTATGATCTTCAATTGATGAAATATAATAGTATTATACTTCCCGTTATAATATATTGTTTACACAGGTTTATATTTAACACATTTTTATCTTAACATTTATGAATCTTGGTTATCCTAAAACTATTGTGGTTATATTCAGCTGTATTATTTTTTCAGCTGTCTTTAGGTCTGTTCAACAAGCTACTTGATTGTATAGGTTGTATATGCATAGTCTGTTTCAAGCAAGATTTAATTCAAGACAATGTATCTATGGATTAAATCTTTTTTGCAGTAGTTAAGACATATGTAGCGTTTGGCCTGACCGAAATTCCGGCACACATACAGTGTACACACGTACACATTGGAGTATACACACGACTATATTTTGTGACATATATATTTATATAAGTTGATGTAGCAACGCCTTGGCCGAGATTCGATCTTGCCACCCTTTGTGTCATAGCACGTAAAGAACGCTTGCAACGGCATCCTCTCGAGGTCGTTGCGATGACACCAGGCACTGTTTGTCCTCGACCAGAAAATCGACCAATCACATTCCTTGCACTTTAATTGTTTGCCCGACAAAATCAACTTGGAAGGTTCTAGAACAATTCTCACTTGTTATATAAGCCAGCAAAAGTTGACTTTGCCAGTTCGCCTTAAGTCTGCCCCATGACGCTATGTCGTGCATGGCCAGACACGGCATAGGACGTCCTCACTTCACTGAATCACTTTCCACAGCATCATGATTCACTACCGTATACTGAATAACAACAACTGTTCACTTTCGTGATACACATAACAACTGAACAGCAACAACATTCTTCACTGCTCCAACATGTCTGTAAATACTCACTGTCAGCCGTAGTGCCGAGAGATTTTCATTATTAACGATGAATAAAAATGGTGTTGTATACATTAAAGAATCACTTGTCTTGCTCCGACATTCGCAACTGTATGTACAACCAAATAAATTTCTTATCATTAAACGTATAATAAATACTGTAGTTTGTTGATGTGACATGAAAATAGTGAAATAAATAATTAGCTGAAGTACAGCCACAATATTTTATGGTATACATGTGACCCTATGTCTTAGTCTTCTTCTATTGTAACTCCATTCATATCTAGGATACACTTTAGGATATAAATTGACTCCAGAAACTTGACTGGTACTTTATGTTCTCCATTTCGGGAGTATGAAAGTCAAAGTTGACCTTGATGGGATTTGAACTTACAATGTAAAAGGCTGTAAACAAATACTGCAAGTCATTTTGTTCAACACTTTAACAATTCTGATTAAAAGTTTGTGGAATATTCCTTCTTATATCATAGTAGGTGCCAATGGAAAAGAAACAGTTGGATTTCTGTTGACATTGACTCTTAACTTTCATTATCCATACCTGAATATATTTACAGCTTTTAAATTGACACATACTTTCTTAGATTATTTATTAACACAAAATTAAAATGAGTGAGTTGAATTAGGTTTTATAAAACTAGAGCCTTAAGCATGAGATGGCAAAGAAAAAAGAGTTTTTATGCTCACTTGTCCATTTCATGTTAACTCTAAACAATGGGTCTTAACTACTGAAGATCATATTGGTAGATTGGCAGAATCGTTAGATTATCAGACAAAATGCCTTGTGGTATTTGTTCCAGATCTTTACCTTCTGAGTTCAAATCCTGCTGAGATCAACTTTGCCTTTCATCCTTCAGGGTTTGATAAAATAAAGTACCAGTCAAGTACTAGGGTCAATATAATCAACTGTTCCCTGCCCCCAAAATTGCTGGCCTTGTGCCTATGCAAAACATTATTATTATAATTATTATCATTAGAATGATAGTGGAGTTAATTGGGTACTAGACAGCCAGGTGAGTGGTTGACAATGCCTATCCTGTTACTGCCTCCGCATTGTATTCATAAACAAAATATTTATCTGTCTAACCCTCTCCCCCTAATTAAACGCTTTCCTCGATCATTCTTTCCTAGAACTGCACCCTTCTAAAATTCTCTCCCATGTCCATATTCTCTCTGTAGACACCAACTTACTGATATTCAAATTGAACATCAACATTATCAACCTCACAGATCTAGGAGAGTCTATAATGGTCATGGGTACTGCTACTTCTCTTCTGACTAATTGAAATATAACAACTACTGTGAATCAAAATAATGTTATAGACCTGCAAGAGTCTTTAGTCATGTCTTGGACATGTCAACCTCTCTAGTGTTGGTGCCACAATAAATTGCACCCAGTACACTCTGTAAAGTGGTTGGCCATAAAAACCAAGCCAAATGAAACATACAAGTGAGGTGTGGTCTCCTGACCCATCTAGGAGAGCGGTGACTTCAATTGGAATCATTGGTGAAAACGTAGGGCAGAGAAGGCTCTCTAGTTGTGCCATGGGCATGCCAACCTTTCTAGTGTCACGATAAATCGCA
>JAOPJM010001291.1:24218208-24228933 GCA_027124095.1 Muusoctopus leioderma
ATGTATGTATGTATGTATTATGTATGTATGTATGTATGTATTTATAGTTTGGTATATCGAATGTTGTAATTTATAGTAATGTTATTCTTAAACATAACTTTTCGTATAAAAGACCAATCTTATAAGTTCTTTCCTTACTTGTTCCTATATTCCAAAAATTACAGAAAAATGACAGGAAGAAAATATTGCAAAGATTTCTTACTCTTTCCTTCATGACAGGTTGGTGTTTTCATTTATTTAGCAAAGCAGGCATACTGCCAACAACGACCAGAATATCTGGTGTTAATTTGAAAGAAGTGCCAGAGTTGATGCAAAAATACTACGGTACCTTTCCTTTTTTTTTTACTTCTGGAGAATAAAACCTAAAATCAAATTGAATCTACATGCAGGCCTGAATTGATATACGCGCGCGCGTGTGTGTGTGTGTGTGTGTGTGTGTGTATGTGTGTGTGTGTGTGTGTGTGTGTGTGTACACGGGCGAGTGTGCATTTCTCACACACATATCACGGTATTGATATTGTTAACCTCCTTTCGTTGAACGTGGTAGAAGCTATATTGGGATGTCTCATTATAACAACGTAACTGCAGCAAATCGGAACAAGGAAATATGGGAAGACAACAACTCTTTAGATTTTTTTTTTTACTTTCTTGCTTTCTCTCTCTGCCTTGCATCAAATTTTCAAGCGCATCAGAATGTGCCGGAATTGTACTGCGCCAATATTGCTATTTTATATTTTAGTTTTTTCTCTTCCTTTTTTTTTTTACTATTCTTTTTCTCATTTTTCGACACCAATACGAAGTTGATTCCTAATTTGCTATGTCTTCATCAAGAGATAAGTATAGACTGATTCCTAGTTGCTTTTTATTTCAGAATCTGACGCTGAGCATATCTTACAGTACGATTTCATATAATCTTTTATTCTTTTGCTTGGTCCAGTGTGAACAAAGATATATAAATCATAATGGAAAAGATGAAACATTCAACAATTGCAGTTCTTGTGTTATATGAAGATTATTGTTTGTTTCGTAGCAAACAGGGGCATATTCATCAACGTAAAACCTCGGAATGGGAAGATCCGAGTTCAAAAACAGCATTACAATCCATCGTTTTGTACATGCTTTGGAATGTGGTGGTCGCTAATATATGCATATACTATGGCAGTAATTCGAAACAAGAGCAGAGGTGATAAGGTGATATGGATGCAAGAAATGAATTCTATTGATCCTACATATATTCATGTTAACATGAAGGTGTGGTGGTCGGAGTTATTAACCTGACTATAAGATGTTGCTCTTCGTGTTACAATTTACTATGTATCTTATGTAGTTGTGATGCATATGGCGTAGAGGCCCCTCCTCCACTTTCTTCGGTGGTAGGCACATCGCACCATCCGATTTAACACTACCACCTGGACCATGAGTTGTTTTTTTAGCGGAGTTCGCTCTGTTGCTATGACCCAGACCAGGCTCCCGGTAGGGGATTACCTCAAGTTGCACCGACCCCCTCTACACTTCTCTAGGTGCTACAATTTAAATGTAAACCCACAGAATGCGCCATCACAGAATATATTAAATGACATTACTGCTGTAGTGGAAACAAGAACAGAAGCGACAACGCTCCTAGCCTGGTTGGGTTAGTTATTGCTGTGATATTGATTGCATACCAAAGCCAAAATAAGTCACAGTACTACCATACTACCACCAGATTAAAGAATTCTACTTCGAAATTCGGCGGTGGAGGCAAATCCAACGAACAGAGAACAGGCCATTGGTAGTTTTTGCCGTATATACGCAGTACCGTTAAAGGATGCCAATGTGGCTGTTGAAATCGAGATTAAGTTTAGACAGCGACTAACAGTGATTTTACAGTGAAATTGAAGATTTGGTGATATCAACATGGTATTTTATCGAGGCTTGTATGGCCACTTGAGTGCATGAGATTCGGTTAACGATAGTGGAAGTAATGAAAAGGTGTGTTGGCAAGTTTCTACGAAAGTGGTTTGGTATCCCGACATGCTTCACTAGAATTGAGCTATATAGTACCACTGCAAAACCACAGCTACCACTGACATCGCTGCTGGAGGAGATTAAAGTCAGTAAAGCTCGCTGCCACATGATGCTACGGAATTATGTGGACCCCTCCTGTTCACGCAACTCAGCTAATAGTGTTGACGGAAAAGAAGGGGATAGAGATAGAAGACGTTGGGGTAGCGTAGTCCAATCTGAAAATATAACAGCTTATTGAAGCTATGCAGAACATTCCTCATAGATTGAGAGGGATGAGAAACACATGGATATTATTCCCAAAATAACAAGAAAATGTGGAATATCGTGGTGAAAGAGACTCGACAATATCGAAGAGGTAGAGTGAGCAACAAAAGCAGGTGGGATTAGACGAACAATATGCATGGGCAGCATAGAGACAGTTGAACGAAGGAAGTTGTATAGGAACACATTGTGGAGAATGGAGTTAGCAAGGTTGCGATTCCTCCTGAAACCATTGTACGATGTACTTCCATTCCTAACCAATCTCAAATGGTGGTGGTGAACTGACAACACTACCTGCCATCGGTGTGGTGGCTACGCATCATTGGAGAGTATTCAGGCAACGTGAAAGTCATCCCTTGTAAAATGTTCTGCGATATTTGGGCAGTCTCATTTGATTGTCGGGCAAAAATATTTTGTGATACTTAGTTACGGCGCTTTACATACTGAGTTCAATACCACCAATATCAGTTCACCAATATCAGCTTTCTTTTCATCCTTTCAATGTCGATAACACGCGTACTGAGTCAATTACTGAGGTCGATGAATATTCCTGTATGACATCCTAGATGTGGATGTCATTATGATAGAAGACATAGGCATGCATGTGTGGTTAAGAAGCTCTCTTCGCAACCACATGATTCTGGATACGATC
The DNA here is from genome assembly GCA_027124095.1 of Muusoctopus leioderma. NCBI lineage: Eukaryota > Metazoa > Mollusca > Cephalopoda > Octopoda > Octopodidae > Muusoctopus > Muusoctopus leioderma. The sequence continues at coordinate 24,221,129 of JAOPJM010001291.1, forward strand.
CCAGTATGCGGGTACCTTGAACATCTTGTGGGTGGAATTTAGTAGGTAGTAACTGTGCCGAATCCCCTCATGTATATGTGTGTGTGTGTGTGTGTGTGTGTGTCCCCGCGCGTGTGTGTGTGTGTGTGTGTGTATGTGTGTGTGTGTGTGTGTGTACGTGTGTGTGTGTCATTCACCGATGAATATAGGTCAAGGATATAAACATCGACGAGAAAAACCAAAAACCGATATTTATCAAGCGATGCCCCTTGCGATATTTGTTCTGCACCGCGTAACATACACTCCCTTGTCACTCTCGCTGTGAGAAATGCAGTTAATAAATGATTGATCCGTTGGAAACATGTAACTGAAGACATTATTGTTCCCCAATTGCGGGACAAAAAAAATATACAAGTTCTGAACATCCTTGCTAGTGCATTAAAGCAGCAATGTAACGTGATCAATACTTTGAAAATCGATACCAAGATGCACCCTATGGTTTTCTACAAAGCAGGCGAGAAATGACAATGCAGAAATATAAAGAAATAAAACCACATTTCGATTGATGTTAAGGATTGGTCGGTGCAGGTGGATTTGAAGAAAATGCTTGTTTCCAAGCCATATTGCAATATCTAAGCAAAACCCGATATTATGGCATGGTCTGACTTAACAAAAACGTTCTCTGGAAGAAAATATTGAGTGAAAGGAAGTGTGTAATGTATGAGGAAGTTAATTATAATTATAATTCCACTATATTGATATTTACGCAAATTTCCATTACATATATCAATGGTAAATAACGTACAGGTCGATAATATATTAAACAGTATGTGTATATGTGTGTGTATGCGTGTATGTATGCGTGGGTATGTGTGAGTGTGTGAGATAGTGGATGTGTGTGCGTGCCTCGGATATCTAGTACCAATGGTTGACTTGCGTCTCCTATGTAGGGTCCTCTACGGCCAACTACAGCATGGTCAAGGCCTGGCTGGTTGACAAAAGAAGCGGTTCCAAGATTAGCTGAAGACAGCTTTGAAGAGGAGTAGCATCAACCTTTCAAAAATGGAAGTTATCACTATCCGACACGCGGTCTGGCGGTCTCACTGTTGGAGCGAGATTGAAGATATGGTGGAGCGACGTACGTAGTACTACCAGGAGAAACGAGGAAAAACAAATGCAGGTAGAGTTACATCTGGCATCTCCAAACTATTTGTATGTCCAGTGTACGATCGCAGTTGTACATCAAGGATTGGAATATACAGTCATCAAACGATCAAGAAATGGTGAAGATCATCACTTGATTCGATGGACCACCATAAGCAAAAGAAAGAGAGTGTGTGTGTATGTGTGTGTATGTGTGTGTGTGTGTATGTGTGTGTCTATGTGTGTGTGCACGAGTTGGGTAGCGTGTACATGTGTGTGTGTGTGTGTGTGTCTGTGTGTCTGTGAGTTTTCATGAGTGCTTCAACAATCTCTACACCTACCAGATCGTACGACCACTGCCTTATCGCGAAAACCAACCACACTTCCAGATACTACGTAACACTACGGCACTTCAAGACAGTTGAATTGGTTAGAGCTCCGCCAATTGTGTACTCCCTAATAACTCATATGCTTCACTGCTGACTCATCAGAAACAGCAAGGTGGGTGATTGAAACCACCCTCGTAGGCATGTTCCTTCACATCACACACACACACACACACATCCAAAACTCACAGCCCTAAATCTCGTAAGTGGTTCACTCATAACTGTGCTGCTACAATTCATCCAAAGAACACGGCCTTAGAGAAAATCCCCCCAGTCCTACAAACTTGATGGTTTTTATCTGACACGGCAATTCCTCCTGCAAGCTCATCACCCACAGCCCGCAAACTTTCCTGCCTCCCAAACTGCAGCTGATTCTTTCGTGTTCCTTGCTAAACGGATTGCTTCCAAATTAGCGGAATCCTCCTTTCCTCTGCTTCTTAATTATAATGGTTCAGTAAGCAATACAACCGCAGAAAACGCCTCTATATTTTCTGACAACTTTGCATCCAACTGCACACTCCACAAACTAGATAAACCTCTTCTAAAACTATCACTATACACTCCACCAGGTTCATTAACATCCACACTTAGACGTCAAGTACGAAAGCACCTATGGACGCTTCACACTAAGAAGTCCAATGGGCCTGACAATCTTCTGTCCATTACCCTCAAACAATGCGCTCGAGAACTAGCCTCTATCCTCACCAAACACTTGTAGCTATCTCTCTACAGGGATATATCATGATTTTTGGTATCACGTTATAGTGTTTCCCATTTCCAAGAAGAGCAGCCCTCTGACTCTGCCAACAGGAGTCCTATCGCATTCACTTCTACAACTTTAAGATAATGGAGCCAGCTATTAGCAAACACTTTCTTAATCACTTTGAATCTCTCACTCCCTTCTTTGTGACTACCAGTATGGCTTTCGTAAAGCCAGATCTACTGGAGACCTACTCTTAAATGAGACCCACAATTGAGTACTTCTCCCACATCTGGGATGCTGTTACTGCTACATACACAGACATCCTAGAACGCATCTACAAATAAGCCATCTGACAGATCGGTATGAAATTGCTTGACAACCCTCTCCAGCCTCTGGCCCACAAACATGATGTCTCCTCTCTCTGCCTTTTCTATAGCTACTACATTAGCTTTTGCTCACCAGAGCTGGCTGGTCTCGTGCCATCTTCCTTCAGGCACTCTCGTCTCACTCGCCTCTCCACTTCTGGTTACCCATATTGTCCTCCACCAGTCCCCGCACTAACCACCACACCCAGTCTTTCCTACCCAGAGCGTCGGCCCTTTGGAATTCACTTCCTGCACATTTTTTTCATGCAGCTGTCGACTTGCAAGAGGAACATTAGCCGCGTCGACCTCATCAGTCTCAAAGGGCCTCAGAAGGCCATAGGCATAACCCCTTCCGCCAGACCAAACCGATAAAGAAAAGCAACAGTTCACCAAATGTATAACAAAATCACACAAGCTATTAAAATGTGTTGTTGGCTTGATTAAGATATAGTGGTTGTTTCTGTTGTTGTCAATGATACTTTCTTCCATGTTGCTTCTCCAGTTACTCAATCGAATTTTATTCCATTTTGTTATTGATACTACTATTGATGTTGCCGATATTCATGGTAGTGAATAATCTAAATCTACCTGAATAATCTAAATTCATAGCATTGGCCCATTATAGTTATTTCCCTTAGCTCATATTTTGTAATTATGGAACTCATATCAGCCAAAATTATTCATAACTCTTTTTCTACTTGCTAGAATTTCTGTCATCTGATCAAAGCAAGTTCAAGTAGAGACTGTGCTAAGCTAATGACGTTTAATAACACCGAAACAAGTCTGTAGCTGTCACCTTGCCTGTTAATAAAGATCAAATACTTTTACTCCTGTGCATGAAAATTCAATTTTATGTGAAATCAATTCTTAATTCTTAAAATGATCTCCCTTTTTTTCTTTAAGAGTCGCTAACAGTTACCGTTATGTTTTGTTATCTTTCTCCAATTAAAAGACAGATTAACATTTTTTTGCGTACGTCATTCTGTACATCACCACCTACCAGAATGTAACAGACATGTTGGTGGTGAGGATAGTGGCGCTATCAACTTGTCAATATTCATGTTGATGACGATGATACGGTTTAATGATGATGATAATGATATTTGCGATGCTGTTGGCGTTGTTGTTTAGCCTCATGTCAACCACGATTGAGTAGACATCTGATTGAAGATATTCCAGCCACGACTATTTCATATTTTTCAAGCATAGTTTATCTCGGACTACATTATCAAATTTGACGTTCCTATTTCTTTAAGAAAGTAGTGTTGTATGGCTTAGTCAGAAGGACGGACCCTGTCCGATAGGGTTTATGTTCAGGTTGAACATTTTTGAGTCGAAGTCTGCAGAAATAACGTGAATTTAACAATTGTTTGCGTACGTCATTCAGTACATCGCCACCTACCAGAATGTAACAGACATGTTGGTGATGAAGACAGTGGCACTATCGACTTGTTGATATTCATGTTGATGACGATGATAAGCTTGAACATTTTTAAGTCGAAGTCTGCAGAAAAAACGTGAAGTGGTTAGTGCGTGACCTGGGAGTAAGAAATCACAACCGGAATGGCTACATTCAGGTTGTAATTTCTTACTAAAACTTCCTTCGTTCAGCTATGTCTCATACTGTCCATGCGTATTGGCATCCGAACATCACTTCTTTTGTTGCACTCTCCTTCTCTACAGTATGTCGAGTTGATGCTTTAGGAGCAAATATTGGGTGATGTTTGTGTGCGGCCTGGGAATAAGACACAGTAGGGGAGACGAGACGAGACAGGTATGTAAGGTAGACCTGGGTGCAGATGGTATGTGACTTACAAACTGAGAGTAGCAGAGGCTGTTGTGGTTGCGGTAGAAGATGCAGAGGGACAACAGAGCTCGTCTGTGGACTAGATATTGCAGTGTGTTGGTGAGTGAGTCTTTTGCAATTAGTCAGGTCACATTTTTGTTGGATGCAGTCTAGAATGTTTGTGTATGTAGCATCACTATCCCAGATGTGGGAGCAAGACTCGATTGTAAGTATTGCAAGTGCTTTGTGGAGGGTTAGCAACTGACCCAGGCTGAAGTATTTCTGGCACATAATCAGATGGCAGTTTGGGAATACAGTTTTAGATATCTTCCGTGAGGGGAATTGAGAAGAAAGGTAAATAGATTGTGAGACCTATCATTTTTGTTGAGATTGAGAGTTTTAGTTGCGTGGTCTCCTAGACTAGAGACCGTGAAGAACACACATAGTTCCTTGGTGTTATTATGTCTTTGTCGTAATTTTAGAGATATTTAACTGCTAATTCTAGCAGGTCGAATAACCGGGTAAGGGTTCCATTGTTGGCCCGCTGCTGCTGTCACTGCTGATACTGATGATGATGATTAGGAGGATGGTGATAATGATGATAATGATGACGATGTTGATGATAACCATGATGAAAACATAGTAATGGGGATTTTGACGATTATCATGATCATGTTGATAATGACAATGGTGATGATGATAAAGAAAATGGTGATGATGGTAATGATGACCTTTATTCTTCCATACTTCCACTTTTTTTAAATCCTAAGGTTGTAGAATTTTCACACCCAATTCATCGTTAATACTTGTGAAAAGGGTATGAATTTCACATATTCTCATTGTTCGTTTTCTGGAATCGATGATCCGGAGTCTAGAAAAGAAGTGAAATAATAATATATGTAAATCATGTGGCAAACAGTGTAGCATAAATGCAAGCTCTCGGTGAGCTTAGTTACAGATCCGCGATCAAATTCTGCCGCCTGTTATACACATTCCATTCCGCGTCTTACATTTAAGAAATTCATGAATATAATTTTCAATCCTCTTTATATCTGATGCTTTTTTTTTTATCAAAGTTTAAAGCCCTGCTTCTAAACTGACCCATAAAAGTTCTTTCATCGTTGCTGGCGCCAGGTTAATTACTGGTTAAGGCTTCAATTATTACGACTGTAAGGCACCTTGGGTAAATGCATTCTATCATAGTATCGGGTGAACCCAATCCTTTTGAATTAAATTTGATGGACGGAAACTCTACGGAGCTGCACTGTACATATTCACTGGGACTATACTTAATCCGTCATCTGCTTTAACACCACCGCCTTGCTTGTGGGTACCTTTAGCTGAGGCTTCTCTGTTGCAAGAATTCGACCAGGTCCTACTTTCCCCACAAGTCTCGGGGACCCTACAAAGGTTCATGGCGCTGCTTTTCCTCCTTTAACTAGCCTATAAATAAAAGTTGAATTAACTCACCAGATAAGAAATGATTATCCTCCCAGCTAACCTTTGTACTTATATATAACAAGGTTTTTACTTCCATGCGATACTAAGACTGCTTTTATTGAATACCTCATTTTATAATGATTAGCTGGCAGGCCAGAATTTCAGTATCGTCAAAGTTACCAAGTAAAGAAATACATAAATAAACAGACTCATATCCATATGTATTTAGTGTTGCTGCGAAAATGGGCTCCACAAGGAGCAGGTTGAGCAGGTTGAGATGGGGAAAGCGAAGTTTGCTCATTAAAATGTAAACAAAATTAAACTAGACACAACTCATTTACATAAAGGTATAAGGTTGATAGCCCGACAATAATTACTAGTGTACCCACACAACGAGACTAAATATATATGGATATGACTCTGTATATATTTATTCATAATCCATACAGTATTGGTAATCTAGAAATATATAGTTGAGTTTCAATGTTCTCCAAATTATGTTATATTTAATGATAAACGTTTCGTTCTTCTCAAACAGATGTTTATCCTTCATATCACGTTCTTTTAGTCAATACAATACCATCTTCCTGTTATTCTTCCTCTGTATCCTACACGTATATTACAACAACCTCTGTTCTTGTAAACATTTTGACTGTATGTTATCCACACCTGACGTCACTCAAAGCTCTCACCTAAGGTTCTTTAACGCTCGATTGTGTTCTGTCGTTAGATATTTGCTAATCTGTTTTCTCTGGTCCTGTTTCTCTGAACTAATATTCCTTTCTGTGTTCATGTTTCCTTGCTAGTATTAACCCGAAAAAATTGTAATTGTATAGTGGTTTGTTTTTTGAGTAAACTTAGAGGTACTATGAAGTTTAACCTTATCTGAGGCGTATTATTGGTGTATTTAAAGGGAACATGCGACAACAAGAATACAGCCAACAAGAAAACTTCTGCGTGTTCTCTAGAACTCATAGAAATAGCAGACAAATGTTCCTCCAATCACAACATACCGTCTTAGATACACTATATCTCAATAGAAGATGACATGTTCACCGCTGCAACTTTGTTTATAGGTCTGTTTATCAGAGATGACTTAGAGCTATAGATCAAATATTACCGCACTAATTGTGTTATTAATACCGCAATAACCAATAGTCAATTAAAAACTGAAAATGTTAAAGTTCGTACCCTCATTTCTCCCACCTCTCAGATTAAGTAATGGGGAAAACATTTACAACCCTTTCGCTCTCTAAAAAAGGAAATATCTACATTGCCTAGGCATACAGTTAAATTCCTTTGATAGGGTATGATATAATCTATTTAAACGATTAAGTATATTACAGGTATTTAAATTATTGAACAAGGAAGGATGATATATTAAGTTAAATCTGGATAGATTTGTATCTCACTGCAGCGATATACGAATAGAAAAACCGAGCGGCTGAATTAGCACGTTCAATACCGCCGACTTTCCATTATGTTATAACAACGACAATGACGCTGAAATCTGTGTTGAACTGATAACTTCCACACTTTCTCTTTCTTACACCCCCTTCCTCTCTCTCTCTTCTCGCTCACTCTCTCTTACTCTATCTCTCCATCTCTTTCTTATTCTACATATCCCTTCCTTTCTTTCTCCACAATAACACAGAATTTAAAGGGGATTCAAATTCACAAACCCGCTGTACCAAAACTGACAGCTTCCCTCCAGTCATTTAATCCCAAATGCCAAGATAGTTCTGATTTCTTGCAGGCCACAATTTTGACCCTCACTCTTTAATTCAGTTGCAGATTAGAATTAATCATATCGCTGTCGCTCTCTTACTCCCTCAATCTTTCCTTTTCTTTCTCACATTCTGTTTCTAACTATGCATCCCAAACTCACGCTTCTTCTCCCTATCTATCTCTCTATCTCTCTCTATCTCTCTCTCTCTCCCCCCCTCTCTCTCTCTCTCTCTCTCTCTCTCTCTCTCTCTCTCTCTCTCTCTTTTTCTCTCTCT
>JAOPJM010001291.1:24414640-24424783 GCA_027124095.1 Muusoctopus leioderma
ACACACACACACACACACACACACACACACACACACACACACACACACACACACACAGGTGTAAGATACATGCTGCATTGTTAATTCTTAACGTATATTATTTAGCTCTGTTCATTAGAGTATCATATATCTTGTACGTGTATTTTTCTGAAAGGTAATTTGTGTTAAATAATTACTTTTCAGAAAAACTCACGTATAATATATCAGCAAATGTTATTTAGCTTGTTTATATATGTTACCTTGTTTAACAACAACTGTTAGATAGAAATATACAAGTGTTGATAATGTCATTTATATGATGACATGTCTACATGAAAGGTTATCACCATATTAGAGGGCAGCTGCCAGTTATTAATGATTTGACATCCATTGTCCTCTTTAAAATTGTTTAGAAGAGAAGATGTCACTTAAACTTTATCCGTTCTAAAAAAAATGTTAAATTGTTCTGTGAGTTTAAACTTCGATTTATGTCATTCGGTGATTTTATGAATTTATATCTTGTCATTGTTGTTCTGAAGTCTTGTCATGTTAACAAAGGATTTAGAATCCTATGTACAGATTGAGTCAATTATACACATATCATTCCTTTTGATGCTATATATTTGTTGCTGTTTAGTGTGATGTTATTGATTTTATTATTCTTATTTCATTATGTTCTAACCATTATACATATATGCATAGTTATATAATAGCAGTTGCAATAATAATAATCGTAATAAATGACTCTAGAAGCATCTCTCATTTTTATTTGTTGTTCTGTAAAATTAAGTTACAAATAAGTGTCACATTGCTACAACCCTACAGAATTAAACATACTTGTACACTTGTACACTCACATAAACAGACGAACATCCTGTGTGATCGCGCACGTGCGCGCGTGCGTGTGTGTGTTTGTATGTGTGTATGTGTGTGTGTGTGTGTATGTGTGTGTGGGGTGGGCGGGGGTGGGGGCGTGTACAAGTATGGTAATTTCTTTAAGTAAGTAACAGTGGGAGAGACTTATTCTCAATTTATTTTTACAGAACAAACGATAGAAATATGAGATGTGATAACATTAATCTCGGGGTCCATAAATATAGAACCAGTCAAGTACTCGGGTCGATATAATCGGCTGTTACTCTTCCCCAAGTTTTAGGCCCAGTGCCTATGATAGAAACAGTTATTATTATTACGTTCTGAGTTCAAAACCCACCGAGGTCAAATTTACATTTCATCCATCCGGGTTCGATAAAATAAAGTACCAGTGAAGCACTGGGGTCAATTTAATTGGCTTAACCATTCCCCTCAAATGTCTGCCATTGTGGTGATCTACCTGTAGAAACACCTTGATCATTACGACGATGACGAACCGGTATGGTCACCGTTAGTGCGACCTGTTTTACGGTAACTCGTATCGTTAATCAAGCTGTAGTCATGGGTCAAACGAAAACAGAGGTCGAGTGCTTGATACCTGGATTGCTGCCATGCGCTCATGGAACTCTACCTGATAGACAATGAAGTCGGTGGAAAGACAGCACTGGTATTGTATTGAGGGCTAGTGGAGAGTATGACAGACGATGGCCAGGGAACGACACTGGGCGTCGACATAGAGAGACTGAGCAGCCTCTTCTGGAGGATTTTCAGGTCAACAATTATTGACAACTTCCAAAACACATTTGCCTGTCAGTACTACAGGGGCATTATCTGTTTAAGTCAAGATCTACAGGCACGAAAGTGCAAATAGTGGAACCTCTCAGAGATGTGCGCAGGACGACGAAACATTCCTGCATGACTTGCATTTCATCTCTTAAACATCAACGACATAAGTACTAATGAAGTTATGTAGGGTTGATTCAATGGACTACATTCCTTCATCAAAATATGTGGTCTTTTGCTGAAGCTAAAAGTCATTATTAATGAATCGATTGAGCAACACACAGAGCACTTTGTCATATATAAACAAGCGTAATTAAGATCTGTGTTTGAATCTCACTGTGTTTGAATTTCAACATTTATCTAACCGAGGTCGATAGAGTAATTATTAGTAGTATACTGAGTTTTATATAGTTGTGGACTTGAGCTAACGTGTGTTTCATTGTTGATATGTTTCTTTGTTTCTCTTTGTCTTTATTGTTCTTGTTTATCTTACTGGTACACACTGACTAAATAGTATTGTAAAGGCACTTTCCTACACTGCTTCATGCAGATATTGAGTTGACTTCTTAGGCCACTTATATATCTAAGACTTTGTGTATATTGAAGAAATCGTTTCTAGTTTGTTGTTATTGCTTTTAGCTTTGGTAATGGATGTAGATCAAAAAGCAAACTCGTAGTGATCGTGTTCACTTATCTGATTTCCTTTCTTTACATATACCATTCCTCCTCTTCTCTTTGGTTTCGAAAACTCTTTGATAAAATGGGAATGATAATGTTTCATTTTATCCTCCTTTAAAATTTCAAGTGCTGTGCTAACTTAAAAAGAAACTATTTTCTTCTTCGTTTTGTTGCTATTCTATTCTCACATAAAAAATAAAACTGACCAATACAATGACTTCCCCATCCACAAGTATCCATTCTTATATTAATTATGCTAGTTAATCCATAATTCTGTAACCTACTTCAGTAAATCTTAATGTCATGTGGTTTATACGCAGCGAATGAACAATATTACTTGATCTAGATCCTCTTAATTTGTTTCGCTATGTGCTCATATTCTATTCCTCGCAGTTTACTACACATAATACTATAGTGTTATTTCTCAGATTAGTTCAATATTATATTTCTCATATTATGCTTTTGCTGATATAATTCCTCTGTATTTAGTGTTCAATATTTATTAGTATTAGATATCAAGCGGTCTAAATCGAACTCCTCACATCTTTAAGAATGTCATACTATCCACGATATTTAATAAACGTTTTATTAACTTGAAACTTTGCACTGAAAGTATAATTTATACATAGCTTAGAATATTATATTACATTAAAGCGCCATGCAGATTCACCCTGTATCATTTAATATCGTATACGTTACATTTCAAACCACATTACGTCATAACACCACATGATGCTGCAACAGCCATCGATGAAACTGATTATTACCAGCATGGAATAGAAATCTGTGAGAAAGTTATTCTGTTCATGCATTACAGTTTGAAATAGAACTACGTTGCCAGCAGTATGATTTTCAATTGCCGTAAAAATTAAACAACTTTTTTTTTTTCATAGATCATGAGAATTATATTTGCGTGGAACGTAAATAACGCGAATAAACAACCAAAAAACATACCACTTGAACTTTAGTTAAATGGCAACATAAAGTATTAAAACGCAGATTTACCGAATGTGTATTTGAAAGAGCTTTTCATATCCCTCACATTAATATCCTCATGTTTTGTGTGTCAACATATGCTGAACATGTTGCAAATGAAGACAGTTAGAGAATATACAGGTAGATATACACGCATGAAGTTAATTGAATACCTCACACGTATATCACCTGTATTCGTTAGACGACATATTTCAACTAAGAATTATATTTTCGAAACTGTTGTATTTAACTTGAAACTCAAATAGGAAACTCTTCGAAACTAAATCAAACTTTGATACATTTTTCAAGCCTGTTTGACATTGAGGAGTTCTGATGTGATGTGAACGTTACGAATGATTTGAGTTTCGTTCTTCCTCCGGTGTAATATGTCTTTGTACTCGATGTGTTTCCTAGGAGGAGGAGCACCGAAAAGGTCATTCGTAAACCCTCACAGACTGGTGAATTCGATGCAGCTAATGTTCAGTTCGAACAGTTTTGAGTCAACCTAGGCAGAAAAAACTTGGAACAAGAAGACATTTTAGAGGATTGCAGTTCTAGGAAGAAAGATTAGACGAGTGCTTATGGCAATATTTACGAAATTCCTAGCAAAGAAGACAGAGGAGACTTGATCGGGCAGACCTATGACCAAAGGCATTTCTTCCGTCGCCATCTTTTTTTTTCTTCTAATGAGTGCATGCAGAACTACATTACCAGCGGGAATTAATGACACCAGTGAATGTCCAGGTTCTTTTGGCCCGCATCGTAGCACATCCTTCTCTCTTTTCTGTCCATGCAGTCACCGCAAAACACCAGATTCTTCTTTAACAGCCCTAACTTATGCAGGGAATATTTTGTTTTAATACTTGTTCTTCACTCTCAGCTTTAAGCTTTCTTTCACTCACATCTGCCATATACAATATTCGCTAAATACTATTCGGCTTTCCTTTTTATGTCTAATGACAGCCAGGTAGGACATTATGGATATAGTTACAAATACACAACGTTCCACCTCTACTGGAAGTACTGTACACTGTCATCCAAGTGTATCACATGATTCCCTATGTGCCTCATACTTTATAAAATTTCATATACCCACTTCACTTCGCCTTACAAACCTCACCGTTTATAGAAGGAAGGGCACATTGGATAAGGTAGTCGCAGATAACTTTATACAAACGGGAATGTCATGGCTGGAATGTTTATAATCATAGTTTTACTTATCAAGTTTGAACTTGTGTTACACAACAAAAGCAGGGATGAATTATAGAGCGTTAGCGTGTAGTACAGAGTATGTACAGGGGGAAGAGTTATGGACTGTGACACGAAATTGGCACACACTAAATCCGTGCAGTATGAGAGAAAGCTTGAGATCCAGGAAATTAGAGATACATTACGACATAGTCCTGACACTTATGTGCTACATGCCAGACATGGTCAAAATGTGTGCTGAATTCAAATACAACTTTGTTTTTACTAGTGTTCTGAGGGTGAGTATGACATGAGATATCTCAGGTAGATCTGGCCATATGGAGGCCACGATAGTGGGGAACACTGAAAGGAAGAGAGTGAGTAAAGGTGATCAAGGAGACGATTATTACCAACTTTAACATGTTAGAATTTAGAAATAGATACAGTTGGCAGGATTTAAGAAGTTGCCTATTTGGGGAATATGATGGATACATTGTCTCGAGTATCCAAAGATTGTGATATATTCCCACACACAAAGAGTGAGTGAATAAGTTGTGGTGAATAGGGCTAGCTCTGGAGAGCACCATTTGAAGACCGATCACCTCGTTGGTTCGGACAGATCGGAGGAATTTGCTAACATAGTGACTGTGTATGTGGTGGTGAGACTATAAGAGGTGTTTGGCAGGTGTTTTGTTGATAGCGTTCAATGTGAGTTGAAACGTAAAGTGAGGAGTAAATGTGAGTTGTTTTGCCGCAGGAGTAATACTGGCAGATCCGTCTTTGTTGAAAAGAATTTGGTAGGAAGATTCTTTAAAGTTAGTACAGACTCTCTTTGGAAGTTACTAGGTGAAATGGCTGCACTTTAATGCTTGAGAATAATGGGAGGTCATTCGATGCAGAGACGCATCTGTAGCGTCTCCGATGGTAGTCTTACAGGCGTTGTGAGGGTGCATAAAATCCTCAAATTTAGTAGTGGTAGGTTATTTTATCCAGGTGTTGAAGGCTAAGCAATTTGAGCGTACAGATGCAGCACAACTTTGTGTAAAATATTTGTGAGTTTCAAGGTTATAGGATTTGGTTATGTGATGAATGTGAATGGACAGACGTTGGCTAAGGGCTTCGGCCACGCGATTATCGGGCTGAATGGATTAGTGTTCAAGACAAATTTGATGCCATGGTTGATCGGCGTAGAATTAGCGGAGAACCGAAGGGTCAAAGGCGGGATTGTTGGGTATCAGGAAATTGTGAGATGTGTTTCCGTGATTGACAGAGCAGCGGTACGATGGTGGATGGGGATTTGTTGGTTGAGTAAAGGATCGATGGTATTTGCTGGTATATATGTGGGGAATATGAGTACGAATGAATACTAACTGGTGCAAACAGTTGAGAGTGAGAAAAGATTCGGTGTCTGCGGCAGCTGTGTTCGCGTACTATGAGACAACGAGGGAGCGTCTAACTTATCACTCGTCCTGCTAGAAATAGCAGCAAAGTCTCCCTCAAATCACACCCTGTCATTTTAAATACAGAAAGCACACATTAGACAGTGTAGTCCTACATGCTCTTAAATCATAGGAGAGTCATGGCTGGAATGTCTTTCATCATAAGTATGCTTGATCACGAGGAGCCCTATGAATGCGTGGGACAGTAGGAGTTGTATACATTGTATTGAAGCCACAAAGGAGGATAATTACAGAAAAAGGTGTGCTAAGATAAATGTTTTTAATACAATACGTGAGATAGTCAAACAAATGTTGGTGGTCTGGGGAGTTTGAGGAGTGCTAGACTTAAGATGAATTTAGAGAAGTAGGGAAGTGAGATTCTGAACATAAGTAACTAGAAGGCATTGTTGCTGAGATACAGACGAATGAGGTAGAGTGGATTTTGCGTATGAATAGCAAATATGACAGAGTTGTTTGAAAGTTAAATGACATCTTCTTCAGGGACACATAGCTCATAGTGCTGATCATTAAATACCTAACTTTTCTTTCCGGAAACCTGTTCTCTTAACAATCTCATTGAAAAATGTACGTCTATATAATTCTCCATCTGTTTGATTTCTGTCCAAATGGTAATTTATTTGTGATGAATGTGTTTCCTTGACAAGATCAGTCAGGTTAGGAAACTGATTGATTACATCTGACATAATATTACCCCATATATTCATATTCATTAACTTCTTTTGATTCTAAAATGTTTTACGTTCCAACTATATTGATATACTGCTGTGTTTCTTCTGCTAAACTGTTTTGACCATTTCTGTTTATAGTGCCACTTGTGTTCAACATCTGGTCAATACTAAAATTGATTTAAGACAAATTATATATTATCATCTCCGATAAAATAATTTGGCAGTAGTTCCGTGCACCTTTTCACTTACTCTTTTCTCACTGGGAAAATACTGCAATATGAAAATACTGTAATTTACACATAGTAATTTATGGGCATTTACATTTGTTTCTACAGCGAATGGTATTTGAATATCTGTAGCAAAAAAAAAATAAGTGTCTGATAGTGATTACAATCAGATATATAGTTTAGGAATCTGGCTGTAAATTATTACGTATTTATTTACTGAATTCAATATACTTGATATGAAGTGGGTGAAAAGCCTATACAACTTCTGCGTTTCAAACACAGTATAATCAGATATGAATCTATATGCTTTGAGTGAATCAACACTACCATAGTTTCATTCATCTCCTTTGCAGTACATCAGTGGAAGATGAGCGATTTCTCTCATTAGCACCGGATCGGATCTGAAAAGTGGCGTTCATGAATTAATCAAGTAATTAGTGACGTGAGGGAATTGAAATGATTGTAATCAAGAATCGATACAAAATTTAGAATCGTCAGATTCGTGTTTAGAAAACTCAGACTATATAAACATTCAGACAAATTGTATTTATAATATCATATATAATTATATATACATATTTCGACATTAAATTGCGGGCAAGTTGTTATATTTAATTGTATTTGAATTGGAATACTAAATGTAATTCTCGATCAAATCATTATATTAAATTCCAGCTTGATCTAAACTAGTATCCTGATAAGATCACACAACATTACATAGCACAATGACATAAAGCAACTAACATTGTTTATTTAGCATCGGTTTTAAGGAACAGGGTTTATCTTTCAGATATAGAGTTGGATTTAGGCAGTAAAATAGGTTACTGAATAATTATTGAATCCATTGAACGTACTTAAATTTAAGTATTTAAAATGGATACAAAGAAATGCCTATGCTATTTTACTGGTTAAATGCAACTCTTCTGTTACATGCGCATATGCCGATACAATATATAATGCATTAGTTTGGTTGAATAGGTGAATAACAAAACAATCAAATCTTACTTTGTCTACTGTCGTCCTTCCACAGGAGTTCCAGAGTGCGCACGAAGAAAACATTCACATATTTTAAAACTCACACGCCAGCTTGTGACAATAAGCTATTCTGAAGGCCACCAGAACGATCGCGTACAGAAACAATTTATCTGCTCAACCCCGGACACGACCTTTTGCTCTGCTAATGTCACTTCCGTTTCTACTCTCCCTTTTCTACACTCGCACTCTATAACTGTCCATCATATTACCCGGCCCTTTGATATAAAGATCACTTCACACAGCAGCAAGCTAACCAAAAAATAAAATAAATATAATAAACAGTCAAATAAAAAATAACAAATATACCTCCATTCCTATGTATAAATATCTACATCGAAAAATCCACCCGAACATTCCTCACGCATTTCAAAGTCGCTCGTCCAACTAGGTGACGATCGCTGGGCTTCTCGTCGGTCATTACCAGCCTTTTCGTCTGATAAGCTGACAAACCTACGGTCATCCAAAATATGACGCGGCATTTCATCAATCAAAGTATTGTTCCAGAGGAATTAACTTTCGTTACTTTTCCATTCCTCTATTGAGATGTACAGCGAGCATTATGGGGGGGGGGGGGCATCACCCAAATCTCATTCCCAGTCTGGACAGGTTCTTCCTTTTCTCCAATAACCTTTCGTACCGGGCTCGGGTGCCTTCACTCATAGCCGATCACTGCTCTCTTGGACAATTGCTCCTCTATCTGCCCTGATCTAGGTTACATATACCAGAACACTGCCTAAATTGGGAAGATATGTCCCCTTTCGGACTTAGTCTTGATTGTTCGGTGTTGTTTCTCTATGATTCCATCTCTGCTTGTTTTATAAGCAGCTCTATAGTAGCGTTAAAGATTCCCCTTATCCAGCACTTCTTCCAGCGGTTCTGAACGAAATGATGTACAGTTGTCCATTAACACCTTATCCACTGGATGCCTCTTCAAAAATATTTAATTCGGAAAAACCTGAAATTTCAACCGCAGTCTCCGCACGAATCTCTCTCCGTATTGCTACTCATCCATGTCCACAGTCTATCATCGAGAAGCACTTTACAGATAATGCGTCACATCAACTACCATTCTCTTTTATTCGTCCTCCACCCGAATCCTTCTTGTCTCATGCGCATTTGGTGCAGGGCCAATTGACTGGCACCTGTCACAACTCCTAACCACCTTCTGAACCCTCTCTCTAGTTACACCAGGGTCAACGTTTCGGGCGAAAAATAGAGATATATCCACCCCAACACAAGGGTGTAATCAGATGATTGCAGTAATTACACAGTTAGCAGCTGCGACACACTGGACAATTAGACTGCAAAATTAACCTTTGTATATTAACCGATCAGAGTGCAGAAGCCAAAGCGGGATCCTCTATGCAGTCGCAGGGCTACAAAAAATTACAGACAAAATCTCCCTCAAATATTCCAATACTGCCGTAAAAAGAAATGATACATTATATTACGCAGTCCAAGACGTTATGTCTGAATATCAGATGAGATGGTGACGTCAGGAACTCCTTTGATCAAAGACCTGGGTAAACGCTGACAACAATTCAAACAATTCAGAACCGAAGATAAATAAATCAAAATGTCACAAAACAACCAGATGAATGATAGGTGGTTCTTAGATTATTACTGTCAATGTGCTCAGTTAATGGCTCACAGCACTTAATTTCCAGTGGCTTAGTCAACCGATATTTAAGCTGGTATCACCATTATAATCCTTCTCAGCATTAAAAATTGACGAATTGTTATTGAGTTGTAACATTGAGTTCAAATAAATATTAATTGCTCTGAGATGAGTAGGCAACGATCATTAAGAAGGAAGGTTTGCTCAAGGTCGATGCTTATTTAGGAGCACCAACACGCTAATAATTTATGAAATATAGAGTATATTAGGAGTTTATGGATAGTGGTTGGATACACCAGGATGAGTTGGTGTTGACGTATAGCCTGGTAAGGAGACTTTTGGTGGTTAACCAACGTCATAATAAGATACCGCCTGATCCGTACAACACAGATAAAAATACTGCAAAATAAGCGCAGACACACAGATACACATATAGAAAGAGAGAACGAGAGAGAGTGAGAGAGTGTGAGAAAGACATACATGTGTATATATATATATATATATATATATATTACCAGTAGCACTAAGATAGCGTGGTTCATAATAGAAGTGTATATGAAAGCATATACGTTATGTTTATTTATACATATATATACACACACACACACACACACACACACACACACACACACACACATACACACACACACATACACACA
>JAOPJM010001291.1:24432889-24449032 GCA_027124095.1 Muusoctopus leioderma
ACACACACACACACACACATACATACATATATACATACATACATACATACATACATACACACACACACTCACACACATACACACATATATATATATATATATATATATATATATATTCAAGTCATAAAAACAACTTCCAGCAGAAAACAACTATAAATTTGATTAGTCCTACAAAGACTGATATAAGTAAATTTAGCAAAAGCATACACAATCAAATAATTTCAGAAGTGAAATCAATATCTCCTCTACCTCTCTGGAACAATACAATTATGGTATTGGGATGGTTTAAAACAATGCCTTATAAAAATAAACAATGCAGATTTTTGCAGTTTGACATCCAAGAGCATACTATCCATCTATCGCTCAAATGCTACTCAACAAAGCTTTAAATCACGCTACATATATTATAAACATCAGGGAAAGAGGAATAGAAATAATAACACTTGCTAGAAAAACTATATTAGAATATCACAACGCCTACTGGATTAAGAAATTGTCCTGCACCTTATTTAACGTCGAAATAAGCGATAACGTAGGCTTATATTTATTGTCTAATTTAAACAAAGAAATACAGTACGTTGAAGGAGGTATTTACCGGAACGATGGATTATTAATCACAAAAAACTTCAGCGAAAACAAATCGAAAGATTGAGATAAAGATTACATTATTTCATCAGCCAATACGGCCTAAAATAACCAGCGAATAGCAACATTATAGCTGCAAATTTTCTTGACGTTACTTTTAACTTAACCAATACTATGTGTTACCCTTATCATAAACCTAACCAAACACTAACTTATAGCTACCGTTCATGAAATTACCCAAGGAACATCACAAATAACATTGTTAAAAATACATAATTTAAACTTTCCAAACATTCGGCCAATAAAGAAATATTCCTAGATAACGGAACTTATAACGATGCGTTGTCGAAAAGTGAATATCTGGAAAAAATTACATACATAAAAGATGACAGGCGAAATACTAAAAACAGTAAAAACAGAAAACGGGATATAATTTAGTATAATCCCCCTTTCAATGATTCAAGTCCAATAGCACAAATCTTTTTTCAAATTAATAACCGAGAACTTTCACTCACTACACAGATAAATAAAATATTCAATAAGAACGCTGTTAAACTCTACTATTCAACCTCTACCGTATACTTGCCTCCAACAACCATAAAAGCAACAAACCAACGACTAGCTATAAATGCGAAAATCAAACACACGACACATCTAAAATATATATGAGAGGTAAAAAGAATAGGAATAATTGAAAGAAGACAAAATGAAACAAAAAGCGAGTGCAGCAAGGCTTAAAGCAAAAACATTAAGAATTACTGAAAGGCGACAGAATAAACCTCGTCATTTTTGACGGGTACTATGCTAGTATTCCGATAAAACATCCTAAATTCCTATATTCTTTTATTCTTTTATTCTTTTATTTATTTCACTCATTGGACTGCGGTCATGCTGGGGCACCACCTTAAAGTCGATCAGATCGACCCCAGTACTTTTGTGTCTGGTACTTATCTTATCGGTCTCTAAGCCGAACCGCTAGGTTACGGGACATAAACAAACACACAGACATACACACATACACACACACACACGCACACACACACACACACACATATATATATATATATATATATACGACGGGCTTCTACAGTTTCCGTCTACCAAATTCACTCACAAGGCATTGGTCGGCCCGAGGCTATAGTGGAAGACACTTACCCAAGATGCCACGCAGGTGGACTGAACCCGTGGTTGCATGTGGTTCCATGTGGTTGCATGTGGTTGCATGTGGTTCCATGTGGTTGCGAATCGAACTCCTTAACCACACAGCTATGCATGTAGATGTATTTACAGTTTTTTGTGTTTTGTTTTTAGAAAACCTTCTCTCTGAGGGAGTAAACAATGTAAATACATTCTCATTGTTCTCTTTCGTGCAGAGAAAAATAATTGTGCACTGTTGACATCTGTTTCACTGCTGATTAGCTGTTAATGAGAATATATATCTACAGTTTGTTTACAGAATGTTAAGGAACACTCAGAATGTATTTACATTGTGTATTCCCTGACAGCGAAGGCTTTCTAAAAAAACTACACACACACACACACACACACATCCCCCCAGCACACACACACACGCAAACACAAACACACACACACACACATATATTTATAATAATTGTTTCAGTTCTTCCGATTTATGCTGCGTTATCCATGGATATGAATTATTTAATTAAGAACAAACCCGATGAATGCACGAGGCACAAATTAGGCCAAGCATTTAGATTAAAGTCTAGTATGTGTCTACTAAATATAACTATTTACCTTCGGTTCTTTAGGTGGACGGAAAAGTTAGAGTGTATCTCATTTGATGAACAGCTAATCAGCTGGGAAACAGATCTATTGAGTGATTCCCAATTATTTTTCTGTGCATCAAAAAGAACACTCAGAATATATTTATGTTATTTACATTGTTTATTCTCTCACAATGAAGGCTTTCTAAAACGAAATGTAGATATATCTACATTATATATGTTTTAGAATGAACTCAGCTGTTGAGAGTTAAGAGGGTAATTGTGTGTATAGAGTGCGTACTCAACATGTAAGCATTTTTGTAAAAATTAATAAGCAACAGACAAAATCAGTATTGACTTGACTTGTAGAGCCACTGTAAAAACAATACGACTAGAACTCCAGCAGCTAACGGCTAATACAGGCCAGCGAAGGCTCTGAGTCAAGTAAAATAACCTATCTAGTGACTGTTTACTCTTTTTGTGCGTGTATGCCCAACACTCCTTCTTGTTTCATACTATCTCGTGACCTATGGTACCTTAGGTAGAGTTCACCTTGTTGCAAGCATGTTAACCAGTCTTTTGATAGGGGAATATCATAATTGCTTCACACATCGATTCCCACTGCAATTTTATATTCGTGGAGCCATCGTTTGTCAAATGCTAAAAGTAAAACAAGGTGGCGAATTATTGGCAGAGTCTTTAGAGCAACGGTTAGAATACTTCGTGGTATTCGTTCCGGCTCTCTGCACTCTTTAACTAGCGCCGAGGTCAAGTTTGTCTTTCACTCCTTCGGGGTCCATAAATATAGTGCCACTCAAGTACTGTGGGTAGATCTCTCCCCCCTCTCTCTCTCGCTTTCTCATTTTCTGTCTTTCTGTCTATGTCTCGGGAGGAATTCAGCTGTGTTCAGGCCTGGAGAGGGGATGGGCTCAGCCAGGTTTAAATATACACCGAAGAAACACCGTATGTTACGACGGTACCCCTACGACTCCATTAGAAGTTAAAGGCCAGGAATCAGAATAAATAAAAAAGGAAAGTTTTCTCAGCGGAGGCTCGTCACCAGATCGTACAATTGCCTGTCCACGTGGGTAACACACTACAGTTTGCTCTATCAGTTGTCCCGTATACACTTCTCCCAGTAAGCACTGGATTTAGAGAAGCTTTCCTGTGATGACTTACATTCAGCTGCGCTACGATAGTTAATGAGTGTAGTTCCATCCCTGTCAACCCACAGCCACACCAAAATCAAATTTTATGAAAATGTATCAATCAAAAAATAACGTTAAATCTGCTGAGGAATTTTGCCTCATTCTTTCGAAAATTAGTGGATCTTGCCCAAACAGGACACTTTAGAACCACACACTGTTTCTTTCCGAGTCACAAACTCCCACTCCTTATATACAGCCAATCTCCGCTGTCCTGACGATACTCTATATTTAAACTTCACTCTGAAATGTTGTTTTGTGCATATGTAGAATACACTCTGCTCCTCACTCACCTCTTTCATTTGGATATCAGCAACAATGACGCTGGCTCAAATTCTCCTTCCACATAGATCTAAATTCAACTTCAGCCTCTAACGCTTTCCGAACTCCACCAACATCTAACAACTGTTGGATCATTTAGGATCCTACATTGAGTACATTTATCTAACTCCAACCTCTCTGAATTCATCATCTTCAATGATTTCAATATTCAGAACTCTTCGATATTGTACTCCTTCCATTCCGATACTGCCGACGCTCTGTCACCGAAACCTTCTGATCATCCTACTGCTGACTAATTACGATTACCCAGCGCACATCCACGGTCTCCCGAACCTATGACTCTTTAAGTCACCTAACTGGCCGTAGCTCCATAGTTTTACTATGCCTGGCAACACGTGTGATTCAGCTCCGATATAACCGGGACATATACATATGTGACCAACAGCAACCTCTTAGACATGTCCATGTACAACAATCGCAAACCAAATCTCATAATCTTAAATCATCGAAATGATTCACAGGTAGCTGCGCTGCAGCCGTGCAGGCTAAACACAAAGTCTACATGATCTATACAAATTCAGCAAACGTACTAAAGAAAACAAGTAAAAGACGCCTTTGAGTATCGCACAGCTCTCCCGCTAGTCAAATTTCAGCTGAACCTCCTGCATCTTTGTCAAAAGATCTTTAAGTATTTTGAATATTCGTCATACTCACCATTGAGCAAACATGAAGGCTCCAAAAGCAATACTTCCACAGAGAAAGCCTCCTGATTGGTCCCCGACTTGATATTGCACACACTCAGCAAACTCTGCCATTTTCAACACCACAGATACATACATGTCAAGTACGAAATGATCGCCAGTTCAAACCAACAAGGCTATCAGCATTGACAACATCCCTTCCATTAGCCACCAGTAGCGCGACCTGGGGGTAGCTCTATCATTGCCAAATTCTTCAATCTTTAGCTCCGTACAGGAATATACCTTGAACTTTGGGAACATACTACCCAAGAAAGGCAGCCTTCTGGTATCTCCATCTCTCGTTCTATTGCACCCACTTCCAAATTCATGAGCCAAGGACGGAACCTCTAAACAATCTTTCGATCTCGTAGAAATACCAGCTAAATCAACCTATAACAACCTAACGTTTTAAATAAAGTAGCACACATTGGGTAATGTAGTTCTTGATACAAACATATTCAGAATGTTTCGAGTGGAAAGCCTTTGATCAAATGTCTTCAGTCTGAATGCTGACTTGGGGCTCATCAACATCAATAACAACTTCCATCTCAAAATTAATTAAAATAGTTAACATTGACCTTCCCGAACACACTAAACACTCTCCCTGTTTAGCACTTACTTCCATTGTCGCTTTCCTATAACAATATATATTGGGAACCTGCTCTCCTATGTCACTCCCCAGTAGACCGTCACCCCCGAGAAATTCAGTGAAAATAATTCAACAAAGCATTTTAACATGTCTGTTACGAAGATATTCAGACTAAACTACCTGCCTACGGGCACCATCCATCTCTTGTCAACGGGGTCGAATGTTTTCTGCCGGTCACAGCATCACAGCGCGTACATATGCGTATCTTTCGGACTCATACTCCATCAAACCTGGAAAATCCCAAGACTCAGTTATATCAGCTTCACGCTTCATCATTTACATTAATGTCTGTCTTGCTTCCAACTCTAATAACACTCACTGTCACGCGGATGATGCCCCTCTTCAATCATATTAAGCCCCCATACACAAGTGTCAGCCATATCAAACCTAGACACTTCACGGGAAATCTGTACTGCATCCATGACCAGAAACCTCGAAAATATTGTCCAATGGGAACTTGACAATTTAGTCTCTTGATACAGCACAGAAGTGCATAGGTTGCCATATGAAGGAAACAGTATTCTACTCATCCTCTGTAATCATGGACTACACGCAATTTAAACCCTGAACCTCACTGAAAATCTCTCACAATCATTGATGATTTCTGCTAGCGATCTCAAATTGCGTCCGAAGGAATAGCACCATTCCTCTTCTGAGTCAGGAGATATTCCATCTTCGAACAACAGCTGACTCGTTACAAAGCTCAAGCGAGATCCACGATAAAATATTTCACCCCCATCTGGTACAACACCGCTGTTATACATACAAGCATCTAACACCACCACATCAAACAGAAAACCATACGGCTTATTGGCAACGACGCACTCACTCGCAAACTCCAACTTCAACCACGATAGCTCTTTATTCAATATTTCCCACTCCTATTATACCGGCCACTACTCAGAACTAGCTAGTTGTATACCACCTCCACACACGTCACCTATTCTGTGTCTCTTTTCTCAGAATCCCCATTAAGTATACACCCAATTTTTCCAATGCAAAACGTTACCCTCCAGAATTCCTTTTAGCCCATGTCCTTTCTACAGGTTTCGATTTGTGTCTCTTAAATCTGAACACCAAGAGCATCGGAGAGTTCGTGAAGGCCATAAGCACAAGTTCAACCATGACTAAAAACCATTAAATAATGCATCACCATTGTTCTTCATGAGCTACATTTTACCCATAAGAGGTTCAGGATTGACATATGTGTAGCTCCAATCACCACACACAGGAAATATGCTTCATTCGACATCAAAGATTATATGTAATCCGAGAATAGAGTAGTGGGAATTGGAGATTGCTTTCTCTTTTTAGAGGAAAGTGTGAAGCTTGAAGAGCCAAAGTTTCGATGAAGTAACTCCCTTTAAATACGTGAGCGGGAAACTATCTGATGTAATGGTAAAACCGTATTCCAAATTTTAGAACAGTTTCGAAACAATTACAGATACGAATCACTCAGTTACCAGGAAAAAAACAGCATTTTAAGATTGAAACTCGTGAGGATAGGCCGCAGCTCTGATATGTGATTAATATTGTTACCTTATCACTCCGATAAAATTACACGCCTTTAAATATTTTAACATCATTGGTGATCTCGGAAAGAACATTCATGCTATGGATATAAAATACACTTGTGAGATTTTCCCCATGTTATACACTGATTATATCTCCAAAAAAGAAGTTAAATAGAAATGAAAATGTATGTAGAGTTTAGATATCGTTCTTACATGCCGAATATCGTAAATAAAAGGGAAAAGGTTTCGACAACTATAACGAAAGCCATCTTGCAATAGACATTTGAGTTGAAACAGGAAGAGCTCAGCAGAGTAGAGCATGGATTGCTAATAGCCAAGGAAGGACAGGTAGTTAGAAAGCGGAAAGTGTCGATAAAACTATGTAACAATATATTTACGTTTTTTCGTTCTTGGGCAGGAAGTGTTATTTCCTTATTGCGTATGCCTAAAATGTATAGGAAATGGCTATAACTCTCTTTGGTGACCTTGGTAATGATATGTTGAAATTTACCTGTTTTAAAGAAAATGCCAGATAGATTCGTTGCTGAGTTGCTGATAGAGAATTTTCTCAAACGTTCTAGAATTTTCAAGAACATTCGAGATTTTCCTAGAACCTCCAAAGACTTTCTAGAATTTCCTCGAATATTCAAGAACTTTCTAGTATATTGTATAACTTTTGACGACTTTCTAGAATTTCCTAGAACTTTCAATAACTTTCTAGAATTTTCTAGAACTTTCACAGTAATATAAATATAAATTGAGGGGCCTTAAGCTCACCAGTTCAGTTTAGTTTTAGGCCTATCTGCATTTATCAGAGATGGCGTCAAGAGGCTGCAAGTATCCGCCAGACGCATTTTCCTACGTCTGTATCAAGACAAGAGCGAAAAAATAATCTGTGGCAGCATCCGCTAACACGTGTGAAGCCTACAAGGTATATTTCGGCATGCTTGTCGGTGATCAAGACAACCTCTGGGCACCTCATTTCACCTGCGAGCACTACAAAAAATGTTTAGTAGGTAAGTTGTCCAATTTTTGCTTGCTTGTATAGTGGAATTGTATATTATAAAATATTTTAGAATTTTTAAAATTTAAATTGAAAACTAATTTTTTTTAAATTTCCCATGTTTTAAAAAATATATATCACATATGAAATATGTTGCGAGAACCTCTCACACATTAGTCATAGGTAAAATTAATTTATGTATCCTTAATAACAATTTTTTTATTTTTTTTATTTTGCTATTTTACTGGATGATACAGAAGTGAAAACAGAGCCATGAAGTTCGCTATCGCAAGAATTTGGCGGGATCCTACTGACCACTCAAGGAATTGCTACTTCTCCATGGTGGACCCTTCCAAACGCCGGGTTGCCAAGAATTCATCTGCTATCATGTGTCCGAACCTTCCATCAACCATCGCTCCGGTGCCACACAACGCTAAGCTACCCATACCCACTCTGCCGGAGAGAGTAGCCATTTTCTGTCGAGAGTAGCAAGTCAGAACAGAAGGAAGACATTGTAGATACAGCCTGCAATTTCAGAGGCGCAGCTAAGGAGACAAAACTATACTACCCCAACCAAAAAGACCTCAACGACTTGATCATAGATCTTGGTCTCACAATGTCCAATGCCGAGATTTTGACGTCTAGGCTCAAGCAGTGGAACATGTTAGATGACAGTGTGCAAGTCATAAATCAGAGGAAGCGTCAACTGGGTTGTTCAAGGTTCTTCACTTGTCACGGTTGGCTCTGCTTCTGCCAAAATGTGACCAGTCTGTTCAATGCAATCGGAATCGACTGTAACCCAAACGAGTGGTGCCTTTTCATTATTAACAGCTAATCCAGGAGCTTCAAAGCCGAAAAGTAGCTAGAAGAAGTGTCCGTCTCTTCTCCTGGCTCACCCACTGCCCTACAAAGAAAAACACAACAGCGTGAAGAATTTGCTAGATGCCTTACAGTATGATGAGTATGGCTGGGAGGTTGTCGGTGACTTCAAAATTATGGCATTCTTGATGGGTCTTAAAGGAGGCTTTACCAAGTTTCCCTGCTATCTTTGCATTTACAACAGCAAGGTCACGGCGGTGCACTATTGCAGGCGGAACTGGACACAACGGCCCGAGTTCTCTATGGGAAGGAACAACGTCAAGTGTGAGCCATTGGTGAACCCCTGGGAGGTGTTGTTCCCGCCACTGCACATACAATTGGGTTTTATGAAACAATTTGTCATGGCTCTTGATAAGGAATCTGCAGCCTTTAATTATCTCCAAGAAATCTTCCCTAGGCTGCATGAGGCAAAGGTCAAAGCGGGTCTCTTCGTGGGAACACAGATAAAGAAGACACTGGAGTGTACGGAATTCACCAAGACTCTCAGGAGGAAGGAGAAAGTAGCTTGGAACAGCTTTGTTGTATTGATTCAGGGCTTCCTGGGTAATGATAAAACAGAAAACTATGTGGAGCTGGTTGAGACTCTGGTGAAGAACTACTGTAAAATAGACTGCAGGATGTCCCTGAAAGTCCATATCCTTGACGCTCATCTTGTAAAATTCAAGGAGAGCATGGGAGCGTACTCAAAGGAGCAAGGCGAGCGCTTCTATTAGGATATACTGGACTGTGAACGCCGCTACGAAGGAGCAGATAACGAAAACATGATGGAAGATTATATTTGGGTGCTGTTACCTGAAGGTGATTTACATTACAATCGCAAATCTCGAAAGACTACTCACTTTTAAACTTTTGTGTTCACATTTGTATAACCTTAGTATACATATATGTTAAATTTGATTCGCATGTTGATTTTTCCTGACCTTATGTGAATTAAAATGTGCAAATTCGCCCGCCCGTTTTTCCATAAAAAATAGGTAAATTTCAAAATATCATTATCCAGGTCATAAAAGCAAAGTTTGAAGCGAAAAATAGCCATTCTCTGTACTTTTTTAAATATAAGCAATTAGAAAATTACTTACTACCCAGGAACAAAATGTGTGTTACATAGTGTAATCGATTTCTAGCGGGATCACGCGTTTCAACAACAGGCCGCTCAGCTCCAGAATTGATGACAATTATTATGAAGAGAAGAATATGATGAATATAATGCTAAATATTATTTATTTGTCACGCTACTAGCAATATGCTCTGTGTTTATGTATGCTACATTCCCGATAATACCATCTTTTAATTCCCCTAACAGAGTTCCGTCATCAGAAAAGGAATAAGACGTTGTGAATAATAAGTATCAACCGGCTAAAAAACATACAGTTTCTAGAACCTGTTAGTAATTGTTTATACAACTCACTCAACTTTCTGTTTACGTAACTCTTACTAGTAGAATGCATTAAATTTCCTCTTTATACCAATACTGGAGCTATTAGTAGAGAAAGAAAGAAAACTACATGAGTAAATCTTAAGTTAAAGACTGAAATGTTGCCTTTCTCTTTCTACGTTAGAAATCAATTTCTTTCTCCCATCTTCTAATATTAAATTACACCTTAAAACAAATTCTGTTATCTTACATTTTTAAGAATGCTATTTCATTTTCATTACTATTATTTTTATTAATATTATTATTTTTATTGTCACTATTATCATCTAGATGAAAGCTTTTCTAGCTTAATTGTGTTTTGCCAAGTTAATTAATGAAATTAATCCACAGAAAATTAAACAACAAAGAATTTCCTGGAAATAATGTAATCTAGTGTTCATTATTGTTCATTATCAATGTTATTTTTGTTTCTTATAATGTTTATTTAAAACTTGTTGCTGTTGTTGTTGCTACCGCTGCTGCTACTGCTGCTGCTGTTACTGTTGGCCATGACAATATCTGCATATAAAATATGTATTGTCATTTTAAGACTTTTATGTTTAATATTTTTCAATGTAGACACTTCATGAAAGAAAATATATCAAAATGACCTCATGCTGTTCCACATTATGTTAGTAATTATGAAACAAAAGAACGGTTGGTTCCCACAGAAAACTATTTATAAGAAAAGCTGTTTCAAGAATATTTTATGAATTTGTCGACGACTAATTTTACTTCACAGCAGTAAATCATGTCAATAATTATTAAAACTTCCATGAAATGATTTTTTGTTTCATGAAAATATTAGTTTTCCAAATTAAATTTGCTTTTGGATTTTAAATTTAATTCCGAAAAATAGATTTTTTTACCCTACCTTTTATATTTCTCTTATTTTATTAGAAATTTTGTTAATGCTAACAAATAATGTCTCAAACAATATTATATTTAGGACTTTAGATTTCATAAAAAAAAGAAGAAAAGTATTAGAAAAGGTGATGAAAATGTGACAAACAATATCAATGCTTAGACGCTCTTGTTAGTGAAAAGTATGCAATTTTACTAAAGTAATTTACCACTGGCCAACAAAATATACGTTTTTCTTTTTATCAGAGATGAAATTATCCTTTTCTGAATGCGTTTGGGACGCTGATGCCAAATCTATTTTCCCCTTTGAAATATATACAGGTTTTATCTGTGTCAAATTCATCAATACGCAATGTGTATTAAATAACATATTATATAATGTTTTTATCACTTCAACCGAAATACATAGAATACACTAGATTCATTCATACGAATTGGCAGAGACATTCTTTCCGGCTCACTGCACTCTGAGTTCAAATCCCACCGAAGTCAACTTTGCCTTTCATCCTTCCAGGGTTGATAAAATAAAGTACCAGTCAAGTTCTGGTGTTGTTGGCCTTGTGCCTATGTTAGACACATTAATTAATTCTAACCTCATCTTTATATCGTAGATTCAATACGATACACATTTAATTGAAGGATATATATTACACGTTACTTTAACAAATGTTTTCTTTAAACCAAGTTCAGTATGAAGAGGTGGTATGGATATCGTTTGGGGATCGGCCAAAGGGACATATTAGACAATGATCATTTCTGGGACATATATAGAGCTTAGTGGCCACTTACGCTTACTTTAGTGATCTGTTGGAGCACGACAGTCCCAACAACATTATTTTGTAAATCTTACATGCCCATTAGCATGCGGATAGCTTCGAGATGACCTCAAATCCCATTCATAAACATAGTAATGAATTGTATCAAACCGTATAACCATGTTATAATATGCCACTTCCAGGTGGATAGTGTGAGAAATGGCGTTACATTTTCCGTTATGCATTAGAACTGCTTTCAAGCTTCGTTATGATGAATCAGTGAAGATGCACCAGTCAGATACTACAGAGTATGTGACATGTTTGTGAAGAGTTCACTGATAACATTGTAATAGCGGAATGGGCAGTCAGCTGTAATGTATGTTGGCAAATTAAAATTTCGTTTTCGATGGTGGTCTACTTGCACATTTTGATCAAGTAAATTACGTTCCTATAGTCTTCACTTGAGAAGATTTGCATTTTCTTTAGACAGCAATGCCTCTAACATAGTCATTCACACACTCTTCAGTAAATAAACTTAGATCCAAATGTTCTTCAGGCATATTCAGGATCTGTAGAAGGCCCAGTACCCCACCGATTACACCTTCATCACTTTCTATTTCATCATCTATGGAAGATAATCCATGATTTTAGGGAAAAGAATGGGCATTGTTTCATCATATTGGCTTGCTCTACATGTTGAATACAGGTTTGGACAGGCAATCTTGTGTTTATTCTTTGTGAAAAATCTAATTATGTTAACAGTACAACAATAGCAGTCAGTATGGTGATCTGTGTGCTCTCTCCGTATAGCAAACGGGGCATATCGTCTTCTTTTGTTCAACCAATCATGCAGTCCACTTGAACAAGCAGAGCAGATTAAAGGTGGTGCCCACTGTTTGTCTTATTCAGCTATATGACAACCAAACATATCTGGCATATATTCATAAGATTTTGATAGTTCGTCGTTGTGGCTTTGTTGTAAATGTATCAGTAGCATAACAGAAATGGTTTGGATAATGTTTACGTTCCCAAGGCACACTGATTAAATCGCAATGATCTGAGAAAATATTCTGAACAATACAAAATATTTTAAATATAATTATGAAATACAAATTATTGATCTAATCTCAAAAAAACTATACGTGTTGCTAAAAATGCGAAGGGAGTTTTGTAATCAACGTAAACATACTTTCTGATCCATCCAAAATTATCTGCGTTGAAAATTCTTTGTTGACTAGTGTAATTTTAAGGCTACGTAAGGCTACAATGCGATACTAAGTTTAAGAAAATGGAGTATCTGGGCACATAAAAAGTACTGAGTAATTAGATGTTCATATGCATGGCAGATATACGATAGATGTTTGTGTAAATTAGATACTCGTTATGAAATAACAACACATTTCATATTTTAACATTGCTGAAGATGAAGGAATGATTTATGACATCATAAATCCATTTCAAGTAAAGAAAGAAACACATATATTATTTAAAGTGGATAAGTAGGTAATGACCACAACAGTAGGTTTGTTATTATGAATGAATAAACATTATTTGTGAAAATTAAATTGTTAGTCAATATGCCTCTATCCTATTATTTATTACATGTTTTCTGTGTCAGATTGTTGTTCTATGGCCCTGATCAAAGAAATTTATGGACAAAGTTGTTCCAGTCGTGACTATCCCGTCTCTCTGCAAGACAGTTTACGACAAACTAACAATGGATCCTTTTTTTTATTTCACATGCATTTGCGGATATTTTTATCAGGTAAAGCCTTGGGATTCCTAATAGTTCAAGGCGTAGAGGTGGTCTCATTAGCTCTTAGTGTATTAATTTGTCAGAAGCAGTAGTTCATCAGTCTAAATGATTTACAGGTTTTACTATATTTTTCCTTTTAACTATTGCATGTTTTAGTCTGTTACCTTTTTTCCTAATTTCAAAGCATATTCGTTTCTATCTAACACAAAATAAATGCGTTGTTTAATGGAGTGTGGCAGCAATTACATAGTGTAAACAGTTTGGTTTGAATGCGCGAGCTTTTTCCATAGCCAATCAAATCTAAGTTAGATTTAATGATATAACTTCTGAGAAAATTGTGAAAATTTGGCTTTTTTTTAAAGGATTGTTTCACTCTTTTGTTTCCTGCCTGTTTAACGTAAGAGACACTAGAGTGAGAGATCTCTATGTGGATAAAATCAGTTCAAAATTATGTTCAAATCACTTAGTCATTGGCTGGAGTATCACCTTTAAGCGTTTCAGTCGATTAAATCAATTTGTCTTGTACATTATGGACCTCGTACGGGAGAACGATAAACTCGATGTGAACATTAGGGGATGTAACATGCACGGAACAAAATACGAACCAATTTTGCCATGGTCGCCGCATTAACAGTAATTTAGAAAGCCGTGGCAATGATTTCGGGAATATATTAGATACGAATAAGAACAAGGTTTGAACTTTTACCGTAAAATATTTAATAATCGTGATATTTCGAGTGAAAATGCCCTTAGTCTTAGAATGAAGAGAAGTATCGCATGGACCCATACTCCATCCAGCCAGAGCTCCAGGTTTGTATGATGATGTAAAGAGCACGTTATTGTGAAGTGTTGAGATGGTGTGGTTGTATTTTGAGTTGCACGGTTATTTTCCAGACTCCTTTATCAGTATGTTTCGATAGAAGCCACTTGCGTGTGAAGTGTATATAAAGTGTAGACATATTTTTTATTGCAATGGGGTGGGTGGGAGTGGATAAATTAGCCAGTGTGCTTCAGCTGTTAATGGCGGGTTCGATTCATTGATTAAGAATGCCGCCTTAATCTGCACGTTCCCGACATTTTGTCAGCGGCTTTGATAGTAACGCTTTTGTCTTGCTTTCGGTATTTATCTAGGTATTTTTTGATCAATGAGACACATGCGTGAAGGGGATCTTTTATTTGGGATTACAGTTGCCGAATAGGTCTGCCAATGTAATAACGGACGCATTTAATGTATTCTAGTTGGTAAACAACGTATGCTCACAAACGCATGCCCGTGTTGCGAATATGGCAGTTGAACAGCGTGTACAGGTGTCTGATGGCCGCATCTTATATTCTGCAAGAAAGGTCCTGAATGGGCCAGCTTTATATCTAGTCCCCTCCCTACGGTTATGCGTGTGTATTGCAGTGGTTATGGTGTCACTGAAATGTAGAAATCTGGGGAAACAGGTATTAGAAGACTTGTTCCGTATCTTGGGATTGCGGCTCGGTTAGTTTCTTGTAAAACATGTTGGGTAACCGTTAAATTCTAGCACCCTATTGCAATGCGTTAGGCATAGTGAGTCAAAGTATCTTAGACACTATCATTTTTTGAAATGAAACAAATAATCAATTTACCATTATTGAATAACAGCATTGCCGTTATTAATTCGTTTAACATATTATTAATAAGCATTTATATAAATTTTTCCAGTTTGATAAAATTGAATTCTATAGCTCAATAACTGAATCTTTGCTTTAAAAAACGTTAGTTTTCGCCAAGAAATTTATTTCACTCAGTCATTCTAATGTCAAAATGATCATGCATGGAACAGCTATCATTGCTTTCCTTTCATGCTGATCTATTGGTAAAGAATATTGATACTAATTATATTGATATAGTGATGAGTAGCCAAGAAATGTGTTAGTTTAATGGTCTGTGTATTTTACATTTATTACATAATAAATTTAATTATTCGGATAGTGGTTTGTAATGAGATGATGGACACATGGAATATGAATGCCCAAACAGTTGAACCGATTTCGAAAACCTGTTTTTGACTAATTTAATTGCTTAATGTAAAAATTACAGTTGATACAAATTTACATATAGTCATTTTTTAGATATCAATCAGATTTAAAGAGTTAAAAATACGCACAATTTAAGAAGCCAAATGAAGTGTTACATTACATAAATTTCAAACAACCAGCATACCATTATTAATAATTCAGTGAAAAATATTAGTCATTATATCATCTGTTATGCATTCCTGTAACAGAGGAAGGTATGTCAGACGATATACATATATGTATATATGTGTGTGTGTGTGTATGTATGTATGGGTATGCTCCTGTGTTCGCTCCACCAGTCTTTACGCCAACACGATATTAATTCACGAACAGATTCTATATTGGTTAAAGTTGCAAGATATTCGCTGTGATATTTTCTATACTGCCAGTTTACAAATATTTTATTTTCTACATTTATGGTTATGGTACTAATATTAGGGCATACTGATATGAAGTTTCCAATTACTTTTATTATGTTTTCTATGCTTTATTTCTTCGGATTCAATGAGGATATTAACCATTTGTAGCCACTGTTTGGTTTACTATTAATAGCTTATTGGTTTGCTGCTTAGGTTAAATAACCAATTCTAGCCTACTGTTTTCAACACACATCCTCAACTTTACAAAGAGTTTTTGTATAAATACATGTAAGATACATTTAATTATAGTATAAAATGTGACATGTAATATCAGAGACGTTTCAAAAACTAATGTATGTATATAT